>BJCM01151981.1:0-23921 GCA_018326385.1 Flaveria bidentis
TGAGGAGTCGCTTACCTCAAGTGCTCCCCCTGAAGGACTAGAAGATTCACCTAGTGGAACTGATGTTGTAGAGTCTAGTGACGGTGTATTTAGGACATCAACCATCATTGTGGTTGATAAATCATCATTAGTAGGGGAGATAGTGATATGAAGGACTTAAAGAATCCATCATAATCAAAGAAGAATGAAGGACCCTTTCCAGCATGGGGGTGGTGTATCTCTGAATGTCAATGTTGCACCACACTTCTACCTTACCAGTTGAATTGTTATAAACTCATTTGTTTGGTATATTGTAACCTAGAAAAATCCCTTCTTCAGCCTTCTCACTGAACTTCCCTGACTGAGTTTTCTTCAACAGCGTACATGGTGCGCCAAATGGTCGAGGTACTCCAGATTAGGTTTACGTCGCTAGAGCAACTCATGACACGTTTTACCATGACGTTTGATCACCAAGACTCAATTGAGGGTGTAACATGCATTGGCAACTTCCTCGTTCCAAAATTGGATAGGTAGTTTCGAGTCTGCTAACATCGTTCGTGCAGTCTCTATCAAGCTTATGTTCTTTCGTTCAGCAACTCCGTTCATTTATGGAGTGTAGGCAGATGTGAACTAGTGTACAATTCATTCATCTTTGCAGAATGCCTCCATCCACTGGTTCTTGAACTCCGTCCCGTTGTCTGAGCGAATCTGTCGCACTTTCAGCTTGTAGAGAGATTCCAATGTAGCTACCAACTGTTTGAAAGATTCAAATGTTTCTGATTTGTATTTTAGAATCATTACCCAAGAGAATCTTAAGTAATCATCGGTAACTACATAAGAGTATAGATCACCATTGATGCATTTGTTACTGACAGGACCAAACAGATCCATGTGTAGAAGTTCGAGAGGTAGGTCAATTGAATGTACTTTCTTTGCCTTATGAGACTTCTTGGTCTATTTACCTTTCTTCCATGCTACACAGAAATCCGGAAGTTGAAAGTTCTTGACATTCACTCCATTCACTAAGTCATTATGGATCAGATGATTCATCTTCCGTGGATTTATGTGTCCTATTCTCATGTTCCAGGAAATCGAGTCCTTCTTTGTTGCCTTTGACAAGAAGCATTGAACTTGATGATTGGTTGTGGAGGCTATTGATAGATCCAAGACATATAAGTCATTATATCTTGATGTTGACATTAAGATTTGATCATTTGGGATAATGTAATCCTTCTTCAATATATAGCACATTTTATTGTCAAAGACCACTTTTAATCCTTTGTCACATATCTGGGAGACTGAAAGCAAGTTATTTTGTAGTTGTTGAACGTAGTTGACCTTATCAAACTTTACTTTCTGGTTTCCCACTTCGGCTTGAGTTGTGATGTATCCTCCCTTATTCCCAGCAAATGATACATATCCCCCTTTAACTTGATTGACATTGAAAAGGAGAGAAAGATTCCCGATCATATGCCTAGACGCCCCACTATCAACAATTCAGGTGTTTGTGGTAGCACTGTAACGGACACCCTACACATTAAAAGGAAATGATCAGTTTAGGTTTGGGACCCAAGCCTTATCTGGCTTGGGTGACCCAGAGGAATCACACATCATGAACTTAACCCACTATCCATTTGAGTGTGAGGGCATATTATTCTTCATATTGTTCTTATCATCAGATAGTTGACTTGACTTTTCTTTCCATAAGCCAGTTCTGTGTAAGACCTGTTTGTGATAAATAGACGACTGGCTTACAGTCTAAACTTTAGGTTCATTAACACTCTTTGGTGGAGAGATAGAACTCCTTTTAGAAAAACGTGGCTTAGTATTATGAAGTTCAATTTTCTGTCTGGGAGTCTTATAATAAGGACATGTAGAAACAATATGTCATTTCTTTGCACAACTATAGCAAGATCTCCCTTCTACATGTTGATGGAACTGTTTCTATGGGGAAGTGTGTGATATAGGTGTGACTTTAGTCTGGTTGGGTTTGGACACTTCTTGTTTAGATGTTTTTACTTCTTTAAAAAGATCATTGTTTGAACGTTTTTAACATCTTTAGCTTTTTGTTTATTTGGACGTTGACTTGAAGCACGTGGTTGGTTAACTGGTTTGGTCAGTTTGGGGTCTGATATAGACATGTTTGAACCTGACTTTACATTAACCTTTTCAAATTTTTCATCCAAATTCACAATAGGCATTACCTTTGGATTTCAAAGTAGCCTCCTTTTTGTTTTGTGACAGAATTTACCGGTTTAACTATGGAATCCTGATCACTAACCAGAGGAGTGGACACCATATGATCCTTAACTGGATTGTTATTTATTGGTCCACATTTAGTATTTAACATGATCTCATGTGGTGGTGGAACCACTTTGTAACCCAACCCCTCCCCGTTGTTTCGTTCTTTCACTAAGTGTTGAACTATGTGAGAATAACTGGTCCAACTATGCAGTTTTTGTTTTAATGAGTTGACTTCGACTTCTAAAACTACTTTTCTTTCTTAGTTTCTTCCAAGGAATTTAAATAGAACTTTATATCATTAGCTTGATTTAAAGCAACAACCTCGGCTTCCTTGGATTTTGTTTTAAAATCCGATTAGCCTCTGTGCACGGTTGTAAATCATTTACTAAGCTATCATTGTGGTCAAATATCCTAGCAAACTTAAGATCAATGCTTTCCCTAAACTTATTACATTTAATACAAGCATGATTTTCTAAGAGTTGGTCTTTGGTACTTACCTGTGAAGATTTAGTTGAATCAGCCATCAATCCAGAATTTGACTCTTCTGATGCACGAGATTCTGAACTTGTCATTCTGAGTTCTTCTTCAATCAGGTGATTGACCACATTCGTAGTATCTTCGTAATCTGACATCACTAGTTAAACTGCGATTTCCCCTTCACTTGTAGAGTCATCATCCAATCCCTCGACATAGGCAATATTCGATTCACCCGGAGACACAAACCGGAAGGTCCAATCCTGCCCTTCATCATCTTGTGAGGTCAAGGCCTTTGTCTCTTTTCCTGATGAGGTAGCTCCACTCATTTATTTGTCTTGACGAGTGAAGGTTGAGAATGGATTTCTATTACCTGTTTTCTTGGGCTTAACACATTCACGTTTGAAATGCCCTTTTTCTCCACAGTTAAAGCAAGTAACTTTGGTTTTGTCGAAACCAAAGGTAGTTTCTTTTGTGGCTACCAAGTTCTGTCCAGTCTTCTTTACAAACTTTTTCGCACTTCTGACAGCACTAGCCAAAGCCCATATTATATCCATTCTTTCAAGTGCATTTCTATCCACCTGCTCGTAGTCTTCATCGGCCAGATGGCAATTACCAATTTTTCCTGCAACTAGACCATCATAGGAATAAACAACCGTTGCGAGAAGGTCCATGTGCTCCTTTGCAACCTCCACATGAATATTACTGAGATTCTCGAGATTCAACTTCATAGCATTTTGTAAGGCCCCATTCCCGGAACACTTACAGCTGGTCAATCATTGCACATAAAAAATATATTTACGTTTATCTTAAATAAGAATCGCAACGGAAACATTTATAATGACATTTCATTTTATTATAAATTCTTTTGCAAAATAATACATCATTAACCAGTTACAAAATACATTGTTGAATAACATCACAAAAGTGTTATATAAATGGATGCCATTCAAAAAAGCTGAGTAGCGGCCCGTGCCATCCTTAGCAATCATTACCTCCCAACTAGAAACACATAAAGTCAGCGTTGTTGAGTGAGTTCTAGTATTGCATTAAAACAAACTTTTACTTTCATTAAACCATTCATTACCTTAACATGTGATCACACATCATACGTACACATAGATAATATCATTATTATCTTCATCAATCATTCATTCATTCTTTAACTTTCGTTAATTCATCGTACGTCATTAACTTTCACATTCTTTCATCATTACATCATTTCTTTCCATCAAACCAAAAACTTTACCCTTCTGTTCATGGTATTGGACCTAGGCCTATCATAGACCTTCTATAATGGTGCACCGCACCTCTTGCCACAGTACCTAAGGTAAAGTCTAGTTGTACCATTACTCATACTTAGCACTTAAGGCTCATCCGCATTAACTATTCATCCGCATTTCTCATACTTAGTAGTTAATGCTCATCCGCATTAACTGTTAGCAGTTAATGCTCATCCGCATTAACTTTTCATCTGCATTAACTTTCAAACACTTCGGCAGATTCTAAAACTTAACATATGAGCCTAAAACATCATATTTCAGTTCCCAATCACCATCCATCATGTTCTAAGCTTAAGTCTTACCCTCTAAGCCTTAGAAACACCATCATACATTATCAAGCATGAACATAGTCACACATCACATCATAACATCAACATACACACAATCAAGCATACGGGTCCGAAACCCAATTTAATGAAAACATCCATTCATGCATTTCCAGCCCTAAAATCAGTTATAACATGTAGAAGAGGGGTTCTAGAACTCACCTTTGCAGCTCTTCAGTATGGCTTCTCCCAAACTTGGTTTGCAATTGAGTTCAACCGCCTAGAAAACCCACTAAAACAGTCTTGAACACATACAAACACACATAAGCATAAACCCGAGGTCATAACCGGTTAAGAATACCTTAAAAACATGAATTCTTACCTTGAATTCGCACTTTTCTTCTTCTTTCTCTTCAAAACCTAGAGTTTCTTTGCTTCCTGTTGCACTCTCTCTAAAATCTGAAAATTTGTGTGTAGAAAGGGCGATGGGCGGCCATGCCACCTTTATCACCAACTTTTCAAAGATTTGTCCTTTTTGACACTTTTAACCCCTAAACTTGGGTTTTATTTTTTTTTCCTTCTTTTTACTTAACTTTATTCTTCTTTCTTGTCTAAAAGAAATAATCGAGTGTTACAAGTCTACCCCCCTTATATAGGTTTCGTCCCCGAAACCTGTTATTCCTCAAAGAGTTATGGGTAATGTGGTCTCATTTCTTCTTTGGTCTCCAACGTAGACTCCGATCCCTTCCTATGCTTCCACTGTACGCGCACAAGAGGAACCACTTTATTTCTCACCCTCTTCTCTTTTCGATCAATAATTGCCACTGGTTGCTCCACATAATTGAGCTGTTAGTCTACTTCAATATCCTCCAGTGGAACCATCATATCTTCATTTGCTAGACATTTCCTCAAATGAGATACATGGAATGTCGGGTGGATTCCACTTAGCTCATCTGGTAACTCTAACCTATAGGCCACCTCTCCTATTCTAACAATTATTCGGAAAGGCCCTATATACCTTGGGCTCAACTTGCCCCACTTTCTGAATCGGATAATACCCTTCCATGGTGAGACCTTCAACATAACCCGGTCACCCACCATAAACTCAATCAGTCAGCGTCGTTAATCAGCATACGACTTCTGTTTATCTTTGGCTGCCTTCATGAAGGCCTTGATCTTTTCAAGCTTCTCAGTCATAGCCTCGATTAATTCGATGCTCCCTAACTCCTTCTGACCAATATCACCCCAACACATGGGTGTTCGGCATCTCCTACCATATAGCATCTCATAAGGGGGTATACCAATGTTGGCATGATAACTGTTGTTATATGAGAACTTAGCTAACGGTAAGTGGTCATCCCAACTTCCTCCAAAATCGATAACACATGCCCGAAGCATGTCCTCCAATGTCTGAATGGTCCTCTCTAACTAACCATCATTCTGTGGATGATAAGTCATGCTAATATGTAATCTCGTTCCTATAGCGTCATGGAATTTTTTCCAAAATTTAGATGTAAACCAGGTGTCACGATCAGTCACAATAGACACCGGCACACCATGACGAGTTACAATCTCCTTGATGAAAAAAATCCGCTAACCTCTCCGATGAATATGTCTCACGGATCGGTAGGAAGTGAGCCCTCTTCGTCAAGCGATCAACAACCACCCATATAGCATCATACCCTTTCGGGGTACGCGACAACTTCGTAATGAAATCAATAGTGATGTGTTCCCACTTCAATTCCGGTATATCCAAAGGTTGGATTTTCCCATACGGCTTCTAATGCTCGGCCTTCACTTGTAGGCAAGTAAAGTATTTACTCACATACTCCACCACATCACGCTTCATACCTAGCCACCAATAGTCTTTCTTCATGTCTTGGTATATCTTTGTAGCACTGGGATGAATAGAGTAGCAAGTCTTGTGAGCTTCATCCATGATCATCATACGTAGATCCCCAAAACGAGGGATCCACATCCTCCCGAATCGAGTTCCAACACCCATCGTGTTTTCACCCAATTCTGCGACCAGACCTCTTATTCTCTCAGAGTTAAGATGATCTTCTTTCAACGCCTCATCTTGGAACTCCTTGACTTGCTTCATCACATACAAGGTCATGATCAGCTGATATGCTTTCACCCGAATCGGCTCGGGCCTCTCTTTTCGGCTAAGGGTGTCTGCCACCACATTGGCTTTGCCCGGATGATAGTGGATCTCACAATTGTAATCCTTTATAAGCTCGAACCATCGTCTCTCCCCATGTTTAGATCTTTCTGCTCAAAGAAGTACTTCAAGCTCTTGTGGTCAGTAAAAATCGTGCACTTCGTCTCGTAATGATAGTGCCTCTAAATCTTTAGGGAAAAGACCACAGCTGCTAGCTCTAAGTCATGAGTTGGATAATTGACCTCATGAATCTTAACCTATCAGGATGCATAGGCTATAACCTTCCCTTTCTGCATTAACACACACCCCAACCCCGAGTAGGAAGCATCAGAATAGACCACCAGATCTTCACTTCCATCAAGTAATGACAGAACAGGAGCTTGAGTCAATCTTGCCTTCAATTCCTCGAACGCCTTCTCTTGAGTTGGACCCCATACAAACTTCACATCTTTTCGGGTCAACATAGTTAGTGGAGAAGCGATCTTAGAAAAGTCTTGGGTAAATCTCCTGTAAAAGCCCACCAAACCCAATAAGCTACGAAGCTCGGATGGCGTCTTTGGAGACTTCCATTGCATCACCGCCTCCACCTTCATCGGATCCACCATGATCCCGTTAGGATTTACCACATGACCCAAGAATTGTACCTCGCGCAACCAAAATGCGCACTTGGAGAATATAGCGTACAACTTCTCCTTTCTCAACGTCTCCAAAACCTCCCGAATGTGACCAGCATGCTCTATCTCGTTCCTTGAATAAATCAGGATATCATCAATAAACACATTCACTGATTTATCTAACATCGGCCAATACACTCAGTTCATCAAATCCATGAAAGCAGCTGGAGCGTTGGTCAAACCAAAGGACATGACAAGAAACTCATAGTGACCATAACGCGTGCGTAAAGCTGTTTTAGGGACATCTTGCTCTTTCACCTTCAGCTGATGGTAGCCCGATCGAAGATCTATTCTTAAGAACTAACTGGCACCTTGGAGCTGATCAAACAAAACATCAATCCTCGGTAAGGTGTATCGATTCTTCACCGTCAACTTGTTCAACTCACAGTAGTTAATACACATCCTCATACTACCGTATTTCTTCTTTACAAATAGGACCGGAGCACCCCAAGGAGAGATACTCGGTCTAATGAACCCCTTATCAAGTAGCTTTTGCAACTGCTCCATCAATTCTTTCATCTCCGTCGGAGCCAACCGATATGGTGCCTTGG
Source organism: Flaveria bidentis (assembly GCA_018326385.1). Lineage (NCBI taxonomy): Eukaryota > Viridiplantae > Streptophyta > Magnoliopsida > Asterales > Asteraceae > Flaveria > Flaveria bidentis. The sequence goes on from BJCM01151981.1 coordinate 7,636, forward strand.
CAACAGGTTGGGCACCCAGTATCAGATCAATCTGAAACAAGATCTCTCGGTCATGTGGCACTCCTGGAAAGTCTTCTGGGAACACATCTGGAAAGTCACACACCACCGGTACATCGGCTAGTTGTGGTGTTGGCGTATCCACGTCCTTTTCATTGGCCAAGTAGGCACTACATCCACTCCTCATGCACTTTCCCGCCACCGCCATTAAGATTACCTTCAGGATCGTTGTGACCTGATCCCCATAAAACGTTACCGAACTCCCGTCGAGCGCTGTCAGACAAATCATCTTCTTACTACACACAATGTTTGCCGTGAAGTCTGCTAACCAATCCATCCCAAGAACCAAATCAAAACCACCTAAGGTCATCACAAATAGTCTAACAGGAAATTTATGACCTTCGAGCTCCACATCACAATTCTCTATCTTCTCAGAAATCCTGGTAGACTTACCTATGGAAGTTTCTACATCAAAGGGTGCATCAAACACGTCTACTACTAACAAGCATCTTAGCACAGAAAGCAGCAGAAATAAAACTTTTACAAGCACCTGAATCAAATAGCACAGAAGCTAAAGTTTTGTTCACTAGAAACATACCGGACACAACATCAGGGTTCGTCCTAGCTTCCTCCTATGTCATAGTGAATACCCTAGCGCTCGCCCTTGGTCCTTCACTTCCCGTCTTCTTCGTCCCGGAACCCTCCGCCCTTGGCTTCTTACAATCCCTACTCATGTGGCCCTCCAAGCCACAGTTAAAGCACCGGACCGTACGACAGTCCTTGGCTATATGCCTCACCTTCCCACACTTGAAGCACACGTTCGACCCCAACCTACATTCCACACTATGCTCTCTTCCACACCTACCGCACTTCTTCATACCTGCACCCGATGTGACCACACGGCGGTCGTCCACCCGTGCCTTCTTGTTACCCGTCGGGGTATCACCCCGACCAAACCTCTTCCCCTGCCAGTTTCGATCACCACCACCCTTCCTGCCAACTTCAGCCACCACCACCACAGTCCTCTCATCACATAATCCCCCTGCCAAGTCCACCACTGACCTAAACATGCTTGGTCGGGCGGCGATCATATGCCTGCGAATATCCGCTGCCAAACCCTGAATGTACCTCTTAATCTTCCATGACAGAGGCGTCACCTGATCCGACACCAGACGTGCCATTTTGTTGAATTTGGTTGTGTGTTGTTGGTTCGTCATCGTTCCCGCCTCTAGTTGTAGGAATTCTCTCTCAACTTTATCTAATTATATATGAGGACAGAACTCCTCAATCACCAACTTCTTTAGCTCAGACCATCTCATCCTCCCGATTGCCCGACTACCCTCGGCTTGGACTATATTATCCCACCAGCGCCGAGCCGAGTCCACAAAAGAATGGGTAGCGAACTTCACCTTTTGATCCTCCCGGTACTCGCTGATATTTAAAACAGCTTCCATTTCTCTCACCGATCGGTGAGCTGCAGCGGCAGTGCCATTACCGTCGAAAGTAGGGGCTTGCACCGTTGAAATGCCCCGTAGTTACGGCCTCGTACCACCTCCGGCATAGGCTCTTCTTCTCCTTTTTCTTCTTCTTCGTCATCAGACGTAACCATATCAATCTCATGCTGTCTTCTTTCCCCCATAGGTCTACTCCTTTCCCTTCTTTCCTCATCTCTAACTGCCTTTATCACTTCGGTCACCATAGACGGTAGGATCGTCTGCATGACATGATGCACTTCCTTCATAACCGCCTCCTTCACTGAGGCTCTCAGGTTAGCACTCTCATCTCTGCCCTCCGGATGAGGGTATCTGGTTCTTCATGTTACACCTTTTCGGCTCTAGGCCTTCCTCTCGTAACCCGTGGTTCAGCACCACGATCTCCACCACGCGAAGCTTTAGATGATCTACCACCGGCCATCCTCACACACACACTGAAAGATTCAAACACCAAACCGGTCATTCAAGGGAATAGCTTAGTTTCTATCAGGTATAGTAAGTCCCTAAATACAGTGGCCAGTTGTGATTAGCCACTTACTTTAATCTTCATCAGTATCTAAGTCTACCAGCAACACATAAACCACCTAACATGTGCACATAATACCGGTTAACATTACGAAAATACCTGATGGCATGCAGCTACTCGGACTGGCATCCCTTCCCTTTCCGTCCTATTCTCAATTTAAGTTAAGGTTAATTTTGAAAATTTACCAATTTCACTTAAACTTTGGCTATGATACTAGCTTGTAAGGCTCCATTCCCGGGACACTTACAGTTGGTCGATCATTGCACATAAATCATATATTTATGTTTATCTTAAATAAGCATCGCAGCGGAAACATTTAAAAATGACATTTCATTTCATTATAAAGGCTTTTGCAAAATAATACATCGTTAACAAGTTACAAAATACATTGTTGCATTACATCACAAAAGCGTTATATAAATGGATGCCATCCAAAAGAGCTGAGTAGCCGCCCGTGCCATCCTCAGCAATCATTACCAGCCAATTGGAAACACATAAAAGTCAGTGTTGCTGAGTGAGTTCTAGTTTTACATTAAAACATACTTTTACTTTCATTAAACCATTCATTACTTTAACATGTGATCACACATCATACGTACACATAGATAATATCATTATTATCTTCATAATTCATTCATTCTTTAACTTTCGTTCATTCATCGTACGTCATTAACTTTCACATTGTTTCATCATTACATCATTTCTTTCCATCAAACCATAAACTTTACCCTTCTGTTCATGGTACTAGACCTAAGCCTATCATAGACCTTCTATAATGGTGCACCGCACCTCTGGCCATAGTACCCAAGGTAAAGTTTAGGTGTACCATTGCCATGTGCATTACCTTTCTATTCATGGTACTGAACCTTGGCCTATCATAGACCTTCTATAACGGTGCACCGCACCTCAGGTCACAGTACCTATGGTATGCAGCAATGGTTCTATACAAATGGTCAATCACAAAGAAAGACCCTTATGTGCATCCTCCTGGGGTTGCAAACCCACACACCATTGGGCTAACACCTTTCAATGGCGTGTCCCGACATACAAGGCTTGCAAGAATTTCTTTACTTCCATCATTCATTAATGCATGAATTTATTCATCATGTTCCTCTTTTCATTATCTTCCACTTTATGTTACATAATACTTTCATTTCATTCATTAACATTCTACGTAAAGCCATGGGAAAATAATCATACATCGCAAGGAACATAAACATAACATTCAGTCATCATCATGCTGGGCATCATACATACATAACATTTATAATGCATAAGCATACAACATCATACATCATCACATGCCCATCATACCATCTATCTCAAATAGTCATTTTACATAGCCCCGAGAACCTCCCAAGTCAAACCCTACATTTCACCCTTTTCCAAGAACTCAGAAAACAGTCTAAGTGTTCATCCGCATTTACTATAGTTCATCTGCATTTGCCTTTTTTTCATTCGCATTGACTTTCATCCGCATTGACTTTCATCCGCATTTTCCATACTTAGTCAATGCTCAACCGCATTAACTATTCATCCACATTTCTCATAGTTAGTAGTTAATGCTCAACCGTATTAACTGTTCATCCGCATTTCTCATACTTAGCTGTTAATGCTCATCCGCATTAACTGTTTTCCGCATTTCTCATACTTAGCAGTTAATGCTCATCCGCATTAACTGTTCATCAGCATTTCTCATACTTGGCAGTTAATGCTGATCTGCATTAACTGTTCATCCACATTTCTCATACTTAGCAGTTAATGCTCATCCGCATTAACTTTTCATCCCCATTAACTTTCCAACACTTAGGCAGATTCTAAAACTTAACATATGAGCCTAAAACATCATATTTCAGTTCCCAATCACCATCCATCATGTTCTATGCTTAAGTCTTACACTCTAAGCCTTAGAAACAACATGATACATCATCAAGCATGAACATAGTCACACATCACATCATAACATCAACATACACACAATCAAGCATACGGGTCGAAAATCCAGTTTAATGAAAACATACATTCATGCATTTCCAGCCCCAAAATCAGTTAAAACATGTAGAAGAAGGGTTCAAAAACTCACCTTTGCACCTCTTCTGTATGGCTTCTCCCAAACTCATTTGCAATTGAGTTCAACCGCCTAGAAAACCCACTAAAACAAACCCAAACACATACAAACACACATAAGCACAAACCTGAGGTCATAACCGGTTAAAACACCTTAAAAACATGAATTCTTACCTGGAATTCGCACTTTTCTTCTTCTTTTCTTCAAAACCGAGAGTTTCTCTGCTTTTTGTTGCTCTCTCTCTCTAAAATCCGAAAATGTGTGTAGAAAGGGCTATGGGCAGCCATGCCACCTTTATCACCATTTTTTCAAAGATTTGTCCTTTTTGTCACTTTTAAACCCTGAACTTGGGTTTTATTTCTTTTCCTTCATTTTACATCAGTTTATTCTTCTTTCTTGCCTAAAAAAATAGCCGGGTGTTACACATTTGCTTCAGGCACAATATATTGGGTACTAGATGACCCTGATGTTTCAGCTCCTGAAGCTGTGGTTTGAGAAGGAGCGGCTGAACTAGACACAAACGTTGTTTGAAGAGGAGCTCCTGAACTGGTTGGAGTGGGAGAGGAGTTATAAAGTGAAGGATTCTGGTCATAGGATCCTTTCTGAGACTTGTATTTCATCCTCAATTCTTCCTGTCTCAACTTCAATATGAAGTCATTTATGTCCAACTTTGACAGAATATCGTTATGTCTCAGATTCGACACAAACGAGTCCCTTTTCTCTGGCAAACCATCTGCAAAAATTGATACCTTATCTTCCACGGACGTTTTTACCCCTAGAGTATGCAGCTCACTCATTAGATGGTAGAACCCGTCTATAACATCATCTAGGCTCTCTTTCCCTATTGAAGAGAAGTATCAAACTCCTTCTTCAGAGCTTTTGCCTTCAAAACTTTCAATGTTGTATTCCCGTCATATCTTTTCTCCAAGGCATCTTATAACTTCTTTTCCTGTTTGTTCTCAGAAAACTGATGGAATATGTCCTTTGGTATCAACTTAGTCAACAGGGCATACACCTTCTTTTCAGCATTATACTTCGCATTATGGCTATCAGTCATACCTCCCAGAGTTAATTTAACACCATCAGCACCTACTAGTATAATATAAACTGTCTCAATAGATTCCCAAAGGTTAGGATCAACTCCATTAAGATAGATCTCAAATCTTTGCTTCCATTGTGGGTAATCATCTAACGTTATAAGTTTAGGTGGTTTATTGTGATTCACAATATCCTTTTCCAGAAGCAAAAGGTTATGGATCTGTGAGTCCCTACCGGCAGTAAACACAAAGAACTGATCTTCCATTTCTTTAAACTTTGAACTTTAGAACTAAATTGATTCACTAGTGCGAATGGACATATGCGGATGAGTCAATCGTGTGATTGGACAAATGCGGATGACCAATGCGGATGACTCAGTCATGCGGATGACTCAGTCATACGGATGAGGTATGCGATTGAAGTGTGCGAATGAATTCAATCGTGCGATTGGATTCAGTCGTATGTATGGAGTATGCGAATGGAGACAAGTGAATGAAGATGTTCAGTCCTACGAATGGATGAGCGACTGAGTTCAATCGTGTGAATGGGTGTGCGATTGAGTTCAGTCGTGCGATTGAGCCAATCGTACGACTAAAGGTTGTTGTTTCTGAAAATTCGAAGGTTTTTGACACTTAGACACAAAAAATATGATTTTTTCACGAACCCTAATATGCCGTAAGCCGAAAAACATAAACTTTGAGACCTGGAGACGTCGAAAACACTATTTTACTCAAAAAGATGATGTTTTTGAATGAAAAACATGATTTTACACCAAAACCAATCGAATCACACGCAAAATCAAGAGCCAAAGCTCTGATACCACTTGTTTGGACTGTGTACGTACGGTGTACTAACTGATAGTACGTGTAACCAGATCAAATAGTGCGGAATCCTATTTGATTGGTGATCCAAACAGTGAGAAAGACAACCCAATCGATCTAATGATGAAACAAATAGTGAGAACGACTGAATCATGCGATTGATCCATACGCACGGCTGAAGGTTCAGTCGTGCAACTGAGTCAATCTTATGTCTCAATAGTGCGACTGATCCAGTCTCCTGGTTCAGTCGTGCGACTGGTCCATTAGCATGAGATATTCATGCGTATGGTCCATTCGCATGAAGACTCATACGACTAAGTTTGAACATATTTCTCAATCATTATTGACTAAGAACTATGCACAACAACCTCAAACCGATATAGTAAGTTGATTATACTTCAACACACAATAATATAGTGAAATATTAAACATTATAAGAATCAACCACATATTATTTTCATTCAACTCATTAATTACATAAGTGTAAGACATGATAGACTTTTACATTAAGCACATAAACTAGGTTATATATGTATCAATAATAAAAGCTGTCAGGAGTGTTTTTGGTATGAAGTACTAACTGATTTACGTGTGTATCAAACCAAATAGTGTGGAATCCTATTTGATTGGTGATTCAATCAGTGAGAACGCAAGTATAATCAATCTAAGAATGAATCTAAATGTTATGAACGATTGTAAGATGATTAATAACGATCTATGAACTTGAACAAGTGTTCTTGGGTCTCAGAAGACAAGTTAGTTAGCCACATCGGGTCAAATACCCTGATAGTTTCCATATTACCTTCTCTGTTCAGAACTATGACTGCCTCACTTGTTCTCTAATCATAGTACCACTACTTAAACTGTGGAGTGAAGTCATGTGACATTTCCCTTAGAGGGATTCTTGACATCGTGCGTGGAGGACTCAACTTCAGCATTATCTTTGGCTTGCCAGTAATGGAATCAACTTCAAACCGTATGATATACCTAGTAGGTTGTTGAGGTTTGAAGTTGACCCACCTGGTATGGTACTCTCTCTTCAAAGCAGCCTCAAACTAGCCTGACATCTTTCTTCGATCAGCATATAACAGCTTTAGTTTGGCCAGTTGGTTGAGCTCAAAACCAGGTAGAGTCTTTAGATCGTGTGGGAATCTAAAGTACTTTATACCCTTCTCTCTCTTTACGGCATATACATTAAGATCCTCAAAATAGGCCCATGCAATAATTTTGCCTGACACCTTGTGATGCTTCTTCATTTTGTAGAGTTTGGTGTAGACACTCGATTTTGGAGCAGCGCGTTGGCCTCAGACTCTATTCAGCCTTTTTTATGTTGACATCGGCGCCCGAGGTTTGGGCTTGTTCCTTATTCTTCTCCGACTCTTGCTCCATCTTATCCAGTGTTTTAAATGTATCACTGACAAGAGTGTCACCCAGATTGGGGAATACATTTCCCTCGTTGTCAGCATACTCTGGATAATGTTGGGCTGTGACCTCTTCAATCTCTATCTTGTCCACATCATTCAGCTCATCGTCAATATCCTTGTTAGATGTTAGAGCATCCTTCACAATCTCATCTGGATTCAGTCGGAACATCTCAGCCAGTTGCTCATTAGTAAGATCATGAATTATTTCTCCTTCTTTAGGAGTATAACTCACAGACCTCCTGACGATCCCTTGCAAATCAAGTATCATTGCGAGTTGAGACTTGATTTGCTGAAGGGGAGCAACATCGTACTCATCTTGTTGAGATGAATGATCTGCTTGATTTAAACACATAAATACTTTAACCATTAGTCAATAATCAAGACAGTAAAACATTAATTAAATATAAAGATTATGTACATGAGTTTAATACAATATTCAATTACACATGATTTAAAATTACATAAACATCTAGGCATTATGTTTGTCCTGAATCATGTGCTCCTCTACTGTCGGGGCTGAGGTCGAGGCACCCTGATCTTGAGTCTTCTTGGCCCGCCTCTTTCTAGCTTGTGTGGCACCCGATGCAGATGCATCACCTCCTTCTTCATCATCTTCCGCATCTCCTGCATCTTCATCATCTCCTCCCTCTGTCTCATCCTCATCATCATCCTCGTCATTATCATCACCATCATCACCATCTCCCTCTTGTATCTTTAGAGGCTCATCCTTTGTGCCTTTGAGTTTGAGCATGATAGTTTTTTTGGCATCCTCCAAATCCTCAATCTTCTTAGTGGATAGAACTTTATGCTCCTGGAGTTGGGCAATCTCTTGACTTTGAGCAGCCATCTGCTAAGCCTGATCCTCTATTAGTTGGGCCTTCTGAGCATTCTATTGTGCTTGGGCAGTGTTCTGCTCCACAAGCTGTCTGATTTGTGCATCTCTTTCCTTATCAACAACCCACAACTTCAGCACCATCCTGTTAAATGCTGCCAGCAGATCCTCTACCCCAACAGAAGGTAGGGAGGATCCTGTACTGAATGGCTGGTGGGATGATGGTTCGGGCTGGTGGCTGGTGTTAGTGGTGGTGGTATATGTGTGTGTGGTGATGGGTAGGCTATAGTGGTAGTGGAAGTAGTGTAGATAGGTGGTGGAGTTGTTGTAATAGTGCTGGGCTGATCAAGGACATAAGTGGGATATGCAGCAGTCTCCCAAGACTCACTAGGGCATTCTCTAACCTCTCGAATACCTCGTTCCGTGGCAACAACCCTGCTCCCCACAGTACGAGTCAAAGGCTCCTCGTCTGTCTCCTCCTCCTTATCAAGACGAAAGTACTAATGGAAACCAGCTAGCTCTGCTCCACCATGGGTGGATGATGATATGTTATATTAGCAGTGGGGGCCCTCGATTTGGCGGGCCCTGCATCTCCACCATCACCACTATCATCATCATCGGCGTCATCGTCCGGACGCACAATCTGCTCGACATCCAAATCACTATCCTCATGGCGCCACTTCCTCCTAGTGGGCACCACATCATCCTCTTGGACCAGATGCCCGAACAATCTCTTGATAGGGGGCTTCACCTACTTCCCCCTGTACACCTTCATGTGGCCCAAGGTGGTATCGTCCATCACCTCAAGCAATATTATGTCTTCCTTTTCTCTGGGCAGCGATGGTAGCTTCTCATCAATGATCATGTGGATAAATCGAGGGTACATACAAAACCCCTCCTTCCCCTTCCCCTCAATGTTCTCCACCAGATAGGTGAAGATTATCCTAGAGAAGCTGAACGGGTGGTTCAGCACCAACGCCACGTAAGCATTCTGCTCTCTGATCGGATAGCTCATCGAAACCTCCCTTACGCAAAGCTATGCACTTGAGCAACACATGGGCGAGGTACTTAAACTAGGGCATAGGTTGTTCTTGTTGAGCACACCTGCATTGATGTCCCTAGAGTACTTAGCCCTTAGAAAGCAGCCTCGGACCGTAAGTGGATGTAACCGTGTGGGGCAATCAGGAATATCTCCTAACTCTAAAACAGTCCTGAGATCATCCTCTATGATCTCAATGGCATGGCCGAATAGCAAGCTCCTGATGCAATGGGGCTCAGAGGACCTATCCATAATAACGCTTTCCCAGAAAGCCTGTTGGACTGAGCGACAAGGAGTACATTGTGTCAAGATGGCTCGAAATATCCTAGATCTCCGTAGGAATATGATGATGCACGAGAACTCTACAGCATTCCTGGAAGTCAAATCCAGGTGAGAACATATGTTGTGCTTAGTGCTCATGGTCCAGCGACTCGTCATCTGTTACACAATATAGGTAAACATTAGAGTGTGTAATTGAATAACCATTTGAATTTCTTAACTTGAATCTTTCTGTTCTGTCGTGCGAATGAACTGTGCGACTGACGTTTAGTCGTGCGATTGGTTTTCAGTACGGAGTACTAACTGATTTACGTGTGTACCAAACCAAATAGTGTGGACTCCTATTTGATTGGCGATCCAATCAGTGAGAACGCAAGTATAATTAAACTAAGAATGATCTAAATGCTATGAATGATTGTAAGATGATTAACAACTATCTATGAACTTGGAACAAGTGTTCTTGGGTCTCTGGACGGCTAGGATAGTGCGTAGGTATTCGAATTGTTACGTTTTTCCATGAATTAAGTGGTATTTATTGGTTAGGGTTTCCATTCGTACGACTAAACCATTTGCATGGTTCACTCGTGCGACTGAAGCATGAGGTTGAACTAGTCGTGAGACTGAACTCATTCACATGGTTCAGTCATGCGATTGTGTCATTCGCCCATCTCAGTCGTGCGATTGAGCGATTCGCCAAGCTCAGTCGTGCGATTGAGCGATTCGCCAAGCTCAGTCGTGCGATTGAAGTTCATTAGGGCGCCCATTCGCATGACAGACTGTTGGTTCATTCAAATTTAAATTTTGAGCAAATCATAGTGTTAGACGTCGTGGTATGGCTCATTAGTCTCGCAAACACCCAACAAAGCTCCTAATAACCTTTAGTTTAACATTTAACTTAGTTTTATCAGTTTATTTGTCAAACTAGTCTTGGTTAGTTTTAGGGCATAAACTCGAGTGTCATTGGCACAGATTGTTGAATCTTTGGAGTGTAGAACATCACGCATTACCTGGATAATCGCTGGAAATCGTTAGAACACAACAAATAGCAGTTTAGAGCAATCAGATGAAAATCGGGCAGAGTTTCGCTAAGTCCTGCGATAAACAAGAGCGAATGGGGGTGAATAGGGTTTGCGACCGAATCCCCCTCTATTTATACTAGGGTTCTCTCCAGTCGTGCGACTGGACTTAATCGCACAGCTGGTTCGTGTGATTGAGTCTCAGTCATGCGACTGACTCAATCGGTCACCTTCAGTCGTGTGACTGGGTTTCAGTCGTGCGACAACCCCATTTGGTTGCTTCCACTCATGCGATTGGTTCATTCTGATTATCCAATCACATGAATTTACCCATGCTGATGGCTCAATCGTACGGCTAGTCCATACTTATGGTCCAGTAGTGCGAATGGCTCATTCTTATAATTTTGACTCTATGAACATTTTACATTTATCCCTTTTAACACTTGGTAAAACATTACAAGCATTCGATCATCTCAGACATGGTCGTTTTTAACTTTGGAAACATTTTATTACCTCAGACGTGATCCTTTTAACAGTAAAACATTTTGTCACCTCAGACGTGACTCATTAGACATTTGAAAACATGTGTGGTCACCTCAGACGTGGCCTTTTAAGTGATTAAATCCCAGATAAAATTCCACTATATAGTCCGACGATTAAAACTAAATTTGACTAAAAATTAAAACACAATAAAAAAGCTATAACTAATAGATAAAACTGAACGTATTTTTGTGATTTTGTGTGAGGAGGAAATTTTAAGATAGACATCTAGCAGATTTCTTTCTAGAACAGTACGATTCATTGTGACCGTAACTGTAACCATTCATTATGGAATCATACAGGTAATCAAATCATTCAGGACGTGTTACCAAAATCTTTTGATGCTAGATTCTTGTTTTCATCGAGAGTCATTAGCAAGTTTAAGAAATCATACTAGTACTATAAGATGCACACATTGATTTGGACGTTCAAGAATTACCACCACGATGATTGTCAATATACTTGTCCACTTAAATCCATACATAGACTTTTGACACAGATTGGTGATACATTAGGTTTAATTATTTCAACTAGCATTTGTGGATCCCACGCTTATATGGTAATCAACATTCCTCAGGAGAATTTTGAGCGGTCTACGGTATTTTGACAAGAAGAAACTATTCTCAGAGCTTTCAAAGAGAAACCAAGCCTCAAGTCAGTGCCACCGCACAGTAGAGAGGCGGCAAACAACAATGAATTCTAGAATATCTAAGTTATGCTTATCTTCAGGTTAGTGCCACTACACAACAGAGAGGCAAACAAACTATCTTCTTGTTAGAGCATATATTTTTTCTTTTTGCACATAACGCACCAACAACATTTGTTATTAGCTTGATTGAATTTATTTTTCATTTTTTTTCGTGCTTTACTCTTTTTGTGGTCATCCGCACACATTTGTGGCGTTTATTTGCTCGTCACCCCTTATTGGAAATAATTGATTGTGTTAACCAATGATAAGATGGGAACCCATAGCTAGTTGAACAACTTAGTTTGAATTGAAGTCACCAATGAGGTCTAATCATCTATTGTGTTGAATCTACCGACACCTCATGTAGTGGTCTAACAACCTCTAGATCTACTTTCTTTGTGTTACCTTAGTAGTAGCCAGTTTTACTATCATTTTTCCTGTTATATTGCTCAGACTTCTCAGACTTATATTTTGAATTTCGCATCTAATTCAATTTAAATCTTTTAACTTCCCAAATTCTTTGCTCCTGTGTACTATCATTTTCCATAGTCATTGAATCGGTATCACAGATACGATCTCATTTCTATCAGCTAGCCTGTCCTCTTCCCTCGTTTTTTTTATGTACTGAAATTAGAACAACTAAAATTAACACTAACTTCTTAACCTATTCTCCCCCTAAAATTCTAAAACCGAAAATCTTTTTGCAGTTTTTGAATTTTATAAGACAAGAAATTTAAAAAAAGATTAAAAATAAAACACAGTGTCGGACTACACGTTTTCATCTTCTGAGATTACGTCACTTTTCTTTTTCACGCCATTAACCTCTAGGAGATATAGAAATCTCGATTTATCAAAAGCTTTTGCATAGAGGTCGGCGCGTTGAAAATCCATATTAATTTTAACCACATTGATTAAATGTTTTTCGAAAAAATCACGTATAAAATGATATTTAATCCCGATGTGTTTGGTTTTAGGATGTTGGACCGGATTTTTAGTTATAGCTATCACAGCAGAGTTGTCAACATATATAAGAGTATTAGAGAATTGCAAACCGTAATCCCGCATTTTCTATTGAATCCAGATGATTTGTGAACAACAACTTGCAGCAGCAACATATTCGGCTTCACAAGTTGACAAAGCAATCGAGGTCTGCTTCTTACACTGCCAGGTCACTAATCTCCTCCCAAAGAATTGACATCCCGCTAATGATAACTTGTAGTTCATTTTGCAACCGCCGTAATCCGAGTCACTATACGTCATAAGCTCGAAGTCATCATCATGAGGATAACACAACCCTAGTGTTGGTGTATCCTTCAGATAAGGAAATATCCTTTTAATCCCAATAAGATGGTTGACTTTCGGTATCGCTTGATATCTGGAGCATAGACACGTCGCGTACATGATATCAGGTCGTGAGGCTGTGAGATACATGAGGGATCCGATCATTCCTCGGTGCATGGTGGCATCAACTAGATCGCCACTTTCGTCGGGTGCTAAATCGTGGTTTGTAGCAAGAGGAGTTCCGGCTGCCGAAGCATTCTCCATATCGAACTAACTGAGAATATCTCCTACATACTTGGTTTGATGTAGGAAAATTCCCTTAGGTGTCTGATCCACCTGTAATCCGAGGAAGAACTTCATTTCTCCCATTGCACTTATTTCGAACTCTGCTTTCATTATTGTTTCAAATTCTTTACATAACTCTTCGTTTTTGGATCCGAAGATTATGTCATCAACATAGATCTGTACAAGCATCAAGTCACCATCTTTTTCTTTGATAAACAGTGTATAATCAATCACTCCTCTTCAAAACGCATGTTTCACAAGATAAGTTGAGAATTTCTCGTACCATGCACTAGGGGCTTGTTGAAGCCCGTATAGAGCCTTGTCTAGCTTGTAAACTCTATTCTGATGATATGGATCCTCAAATCCCTCGGGTTGACTAACATACACTGTCTCTCGGATTTCACCAAGAAGGAATGCACTCTTCACATCAAGTTGATATACTTTAATCTTCATATACGATGCATAGGCTAGGAAGATACGGATGGCTTCCATTCTTGCCACTCGTGCAACCACTTCGTTGTAATGAATACCCTCGACCTGTCGAAATCCTTGAACTATAAGTCGAGCCAAGTTCCTGATTATGACCCCTTAGTCATCCTTCTTGCACTTCAAGACCCATTTAGTGCCAATGACGTTAGCACCTTTAGGTCTATCCACCAGAGTTCACACACCTAACTAAATTTCTTCTTGCATGGCACTCACCCATGCCTCGTCGTTTAGGGCTTAACTAACATATTTTGGCTCAAACTAAGACACAAAACAGCAATATGCACCATCGTGCAGATAACCCTTTTCCATTACCGAGGCATAATCACCTAAATATAGCTTATTTCTAGTCTGAACTCATGATCTTACATCCCTAATGACATTGTCTAGAGGATGATAGACATTTAAGTATGATCAAGGAGTGGTGGGAACAACTACCTCATTATCAAGATTGTGAGCTCTTGGTTCTGAATCTGAGGCAGTACGAGTTTGAGGTTCTGAAGAATCAGAGGCATCAACATCATCAAATGCTTATGGACTTTCAGTATTAATAACATGTTCCTCTTGATCAACCTGATCGTTCTCCATGGCTTCATCTTCAGAGGAGGAGTCACTTACCTCAAGTGCTCCCCCTGAGTCACTAGGTGACTCTCCTTGCTGACCAATTGTTGTTGAGTCGTGTGAAGGTGTGTTTAAGACATCATACATCAATTTTGTTGCTAACTCATCTTCAGGAGTGGAGAGGGGAATGTTGAAGGACTTAAAGAATCCATCATAGTCGAAAAAGAATGTGGGTCCTTTGCCAGCAGGGGGTGGTGTATCTCTGAACGTCAACGTTGCACCACATTTCTACTTGACCCATTGAGTTGTTGTAAACTCTCTTATTTGGTATGTTGTATCCTAGAAAGATTCCTTCGTTAGCATTCTCGCTGAACTTGCCTTCTTGAGTTTACTTCAAGAGGGTGCATGGTGCGCCAAATGGTTCGAGGTACTCTAGATTAGGTTTACATCGTTGGAGTAACTCGTAACACGTCTTACCATGATGTTTTACCACCAAAACTTGATTTAGAGTGTAACATGCATTGGCAACTGACTCATTCCAAAATTGGATGGGCAGTTTTAAGTCTGCTAACATTGTCTGTGCTGTCTCTATCAAGCTGCGATTCTTTCTCTCAACAACTCCATTCATTTGAGGAGTGTAGGCAGAAGTGAACTGGTGCACGATTCCTTTTTCTTTGCAGAATGCCTCCATCCATTGGTTCTTGAACTCGGTACCGTTGTCTTAGCGTACTTCTCTTACCTTCAGCTTGTGGAGTGACTCCAATGTAGTTACTAGCTCTTTGAATGACTCAAATGTTTCTGATTTGGATTTCAGAAACATTACCCAACTGAATCTTGAGTAGTCATCAGTAACTACATAACAGTACAAGTCGCAAGCGATGCTCCTTGTACTAACCAGACGAAACAGATCCATGTGAAGAAGTTCAAGAGGCAGTTCAATGGACTAAGCTTTCTTTTCCTTATGAGACTTCTTAGTCTGTTTTCCTTTCTTGTAGGCGACACAAAAATCTGGTAATTGGAAGTTTTTGACATTAACTCCTCGTACTAGATCATTCTGGATCAAGTGATTCATCTTCCCGGGATTGATATGTCCCATTCTCCCATGCCAGGAGATCGAATCCTACTCGGTAGCCTTTGACAAGAAGCACTGAACTTGATGATCCATTGTGGAGGCCTTTGATAGATTCAAGACATAAAGATCGTTATATCTTGAAGCTAACATTAAGACTTGGTCCTCCGGGATCACATAGTCCTTTTTTAGAACATAGCACTTCATATTGTCGAATACTACCTTAATTCCTTTGTCACATATTTGAGAGACAGAAAGTAAGTTGTTTTGAAGTTATTGGACATAGTTTACCTTATCAAACTTCACTTTCTGGTTCCCCACTTCCCCTTGAGCGGTGATGTAACCTCCTTTGTTTCCAGCAAATGAAATGTGACCTCCTTTAATTTTTTTGATGTTTGACAGGAGTGTCCGGTTCCCAATCATGTGCCTAGATGCTCCGCTATCTAGAATACAAGTGTTTGGTTCAGCACTATTGCGAACACCCTGCACATTCAATGGAAATCATAAGTTGAGGTTAGGGACCCAAGCCTTAACTGGCTTGGGTGACCTATTAGAATCATACATCATAAATTCCACCCACTGTCCATTTGAGGGTGAGGGAAGCTCATTCATCTTCTTGTTCTTATTATCAGACATTGAACTAGATTTTTCTTTCCATAAGCCATTTTTGTGTAAGGCCTGTTTGTGGTAAACTGATGACTGGCTAATGGATTGAACTTTAGGTTCACTGACTCCTTTTGGTAGAGTTGTGGAGCTCCTTTTTGAAGGGCTTGTTTGTGAAGTGGGTTTTTGGATCGATAAACATCCGAGCATAATCTTGACGGAAGGATAAACAGCACAAAC
>BJCM01151982.1:0-12695 GCA_018326385.1 Flaveria bidentis
CACCCATGTTTGTATGTTTATGCTTGTTTGGATGTTTGTTGTTTGATTGTTTGGTTGATATTTGGATATACATAACAAACTCATTAAGAAACTTAACAAGCTGAAAATTTTATGGTTCTTTATCATTAAGTGGTTAATAAAAGGTTATTAAAAGGATTAATGGTTTTAATAAAAGAGGTTTTATTAAAAGTGAACCATAGGGTACCTTGTATTTGAAAGCATGCAAATATAAGGTACATAGAGTTTTCTAAACTAAGATTATGAAAACTATAAATTTCTTTTATAAATAAGTTTAACACCATCCCTTAATTTATAAAACTAAATTAAAAAAGAAACAAATAAAATCTCATGAACAAACTATCCATATAATGTTGTTCTATTACAAAGCAATGTTTTGGAAAACCCATTTTCTAAATTGGTGTTAATGTTTATTTTTATGATCTCATCAACAAACAAACATTTATTGGTGTTTGTATAGCTTGTTATTGGGTATGACCTGACTTGGATCATAACGTACTAACCTCATCAATCTTGTTTGTGTTTTGGGCATATAAGGTCCAATAAAATCTTCTCAAAGTAAGTCAGAAAAGGAAAAAAGAAGATCTCATGATAGAAGAGAAACATCTACAACAAAGTCTTCATAAAATATCATACAAACTAAGTCCATCACTATTGTTCTGGGCTCAGAAGAACAAAAAGCAGGCATTTGCAGCTTTCTAAAAGTTTCAAACTTACCTGGGAAGCTCCTAAACGTCTGCCAACATTTGCGAGCAAGACTTGGAAGAACTACATCCAGATGTAGTAGAAGAGATGGATCTACAATGGCAAATGGCAATGATTGCTTATAGATCTAAACAATATCTTAGGAGAAATAAAAACTTGGCTACAGCAAGCAAATCATCAAACATTTTTGTGGATAAGTCAAAGGTACGATGTTTCAAGTGCAATATCTATGTACATTTCTCTAGAGAATGTAATCAACAATCAAATCATGACATGGCACAACAACAGAAACATCAGTCTTAACAACCACAATGAAAATCAAAGATCTTTCAGACAACCACAACTGACCAAATCATCCCCACTAGCCACAAATACATCAGCGGGAACAAGTAACTCTAAAGAAACTAGGCTGATCATTCTTCAACATGGAACCTATGACTGGAGTATGTATGAGAAGGAAGTCTTGGAAGAAAATCAAGAATTAATGGCTCACATGTTTTCAAAGTTCCACCCATCGCTAGAGAGGTAAGAGATAGGTTATGTTCATCAAACTATTTTGAGGAAGTTGAAAGATATAGAGTCCATGCTCAACAACTGGCTGATAAAGTTAAAGAAACAATGATTTTGAATGATTCACATGTAAGAGAACATAAATTATATCAAATCATAATTAACTCTTTAAAAAAGGATTTAGATAAACTCGTTTTAGAAAACTACAGCCTAAAAGCCCAAGTTGAGCATCTGACCACTTCCTTAACTAAATCCATGGCTTATCATGCTTCAACTGAAGTGAAACTTTAGAAGTTTCAACTTTCATCTCAATAATATGAGAAATTGTTAAATTCTCATATTGAATCAAATAATAGGTATGGGTTTGGATAGAATGCTATTGCACCTCCTATCAACAATAATTACTCACCTTTAACTGAATCCATGACAAACAACTTGTTAAATCATTTTTGTGCCTTGCACCAAGTTTGAAACAAACTTTAATGAAGAAGTTAATTACAATGAAACTGAGGTGAATGAAACTTAGTCTTCTGAATATAAAAATATTAAACAAAATGACTTGGAATATGATTTTGATGAGTGTGTTGACTTAGTTGATTCTGATGAACATGATGATGATCTACTAAACATTGATAAGAATGTTGCTCTTGAAACAATCATTCCAAAAGTTCTTGAAGAATCAATGTTGCCATATCCACCAAAACAAAGAAACATGCTCAAGACTATTTACAAGAGAATAGCTCAATTAAATGAAGGTATTCAAGAACTACATCAGCAACAAAAACCTTCAAAAGAAGAGATAGAGAATTGTACAACTATTGAGAAAGTACACATATCTTCTGTAGGAAAAGGAAAGAAGAAACTATTAGCAGATCTTACTAAAAATAAATCTTCTTCGGTAGCAGATTTGCGGAAAACCAAATCCACTGAATCAGTGGACGATCTACGGAAGGCAAAATCAGCAACAAACAAATCAAAGCCTTAAAAGCTAAAAATAATAAATCAACTGAAATATTAGAGAAGAATGCAAAACCTCAAAAGTTGACAAAGAAGAAGAAAGTAGTCAACTTTGATGAAGAATCATAGGATGTGTATTGCAAATGGGGTGATATGAAAAATAACAATACTGAAGATTGTTACTTCAGTGGTTATTGTTCCATTTGCAATATTAACAATCACATGTCATATGACTGTTACTTCAACAAACATTATGCTATTGGCAACAAACATAACCATTCAACACCGGTATGTTATTTCAATAAAAAGAACAAGACAAAGAGCTCAAAGAAAAAGCAATCTAGTAAATCTGAATCAAACACATAATCTACTGATAGGAAAAAAACCTCAAAATCTAAGAAGCAGCAACAAAAACAAAAGCGAAAACCAAAGGAGATAACATCCACTGATGTTGAACCATTGAAGAAAAGAACTGCATTTGAGCAATCAAAAACACTTCACAAAAGGGTAGATTTGACTGAAAAAGAAACAAAAGTTGATGATGCTTTCTTTGTTGATTTTGAAAAGGGTACTCATGTACCACATTCAAAATCAAAACATGATGAAACTTTTCTCAATCAAGGCTCATCATCAAAATCAAAACAGCAAACCAATATAGAAAAGATGAATGAAGAAGAGAATGAGAAACCAAGAGCTAGTTTAACAACCTTATCTTTAATAGAATCATCCTCATTTGAAACAACTCAGATTGAATCAATTAAAACTAAAATTAATACTGAAACTTCAAAACTTATTCATGAAGGAGTAACAATTTTAGATATTGCAGGCAAACCAAAGATCAGTAAGGCTTGGGTTGTCAATTCTAATTGAATTCTTTCTGTGTGCAGGAACAATCTTGGAGGGCTGACAACAAGTGGTATGTTGACAGTAGTTGTTCTAGGCATATGACATGAAACTGTTCTCTTCTCCATTACTTCAAGCATAAAAATGCCTCGTATGTGGCATTTGGTGGGGATAAGAATGGGGTAAAATAGTTGGTGAAGGACTGGTAACTAATGGTGTGCTTAAATTTGAGAAAGTAAACTACTATAAAAATGACAATATAATTTACTGAGTGTCTCAAATTTATGATCAAAATTATACCACAATATTTGATAGCACTAACTGTACACTCTTAAGCCAGGTTTTTCAGTTCCAGATGATTGGATCCTTCTTAGAGCATCAAAAAAAGGAAATACATATGTTTTGAATATGAACAACACTTCACTCACAAGACATGAAACATGCCTCCTATCCAAATCATTAGAAGATGAATCCCAATTGTGGCATAGAAGGCTTGTTTATTCTAACATGAAGAACATGATTAAATTGGCGAACTATGACCTAGTCAATGGGTTGCCAAAGAGAATTTTATTGTTCAAACTCGTGTCCTACATGTTATAAAGAAAAACAACATAGAGTGTCTCATAAATCTAAAATTATCAATACAAACACTACACCACTCAAATTTTTTCACATGGATCTATTTGGTCCAAGCAACGTGATGAACATTGGAAAGAGGCAATATTGTTCAATGATAGTGGATGATTTCACTAGATTCACATGGGTCTTCTTCTTAAAACAAAAGAGTGAAACATCAGAAACATTAATGGACATTGTCATCAAGATTGAGAATCAACTTGATTTAAAAGTTACAATTTTAAGGAGTGACAATAGGATAGAATTTGTTAATTCTTACTTAGATTCTCTTTGCAGGAATAAAGGTATTGCAAGACAATTCAATGCACCAAGAACTCTAGAAAAGAATGCAGTTGTTGAAAGAAGAAACAAAACACTTATTGAAGCAGCAAGAACAATGCTAGCAGATTCACAATTGCCCATCACCTTTTGTTCTAAAGCAGTGAATACAACATGGAATGTTCAAAATAGGACATTGATTGTAATACAACTTAATGAAACACCTTATGAGCTTCTATTTCAAAGAAAACCTTACATAGGATACCTTAGAGCTTTTGGGGATCATGTATCTATTTTAAACTCAAAGGAACATTTGGGAAATATTTCAGAAAAAGCCTATGATGTTTTCTTTGTTAAATATTCTTTAACATCTAAATCTTATTGGATTTACATTCCACAACATAACATTATGGAAGCAACTCCTAATGTATCATTTGATGAATCCTTATTTTCTAAATTTGTAAAAGGATCATCATGGTTGTTAGATATAGATGCTCTAACAGATTCATTTAACCAGGTTATTTGAATAATGCAGGATGTGAATCAACATGCTCTCCATTTGTTCCCCCAAACATGAATGAAGGATAATTATCTGCCAATCCTCCAAGAAAACACTCATCAAGTATCATGGTACAAGAAACAACAAATAACAATAATGATGTTGCACAAGTCTAGCCTAATGGACCTTCATCTTCAGATGAAAACACTTCATCCGCAACTGCTACCTCTCCATCCACAGATGTGTGTCCTACAAAAAGAGATATGAATAATGTCTGAACAGGTGTTCTATGTTTTCAAAAAGATATAACAAACATTGTAGATTATTCAGCAAATTCTTGTACATCATCCGTAGAAGTTCCTATAACACCTACGGAAGAACAAATTGCCTCTAGAGAATTTCTTGCGGAAGATATTAATGATGCTGCTAAGGATCAGACTCAGGAATATCATTCCATATTCAATGTTGAACAAGGGGAACACTTTGATTACTTCCTAAATTCATTGGCTGGATTGAATCCATTTGCATCAATAAATATGACTAACTTGGAATGATCTATTCCAGTTGAATCTACTCCCACAACAAGAATTCATAAGACACATCGAATACACAACATTATTAGTGATCTTAGTAAAAGAACAACAAGAAGTCAAGATGGAGATCTATCTTTTCACTTGTTTTCTTTCACAAGTAGTTCTTCCAAACATCACAGCTGCTATAAAGGACAATATCTGGATTGAAGCTATGCAAGAAGAGCTTTATCAATACAGAAAGTAGAAACTCTGGAATGTAGTTGATTAGGAGAAGGCCAACATCCAACTAGAACAAGATGGCTCTTTAAAAAGAAACTAGATGACAAAGGAAATATTGTGAGAAACAAATTAAGGTTTATTGCACAAGGTTACTCACAAGAAGAAGGAATAGACTATGATGAAGTTGTTGCACTAGTTGCAAGAATTGAAGCCATAAGAGTATTCCTAGCATATGCATCGTTTAAGAAGTTCACTGTGTATCAAATGCATGTCAAATGTGCTTTCTTGTATGGGAAAATTAATGAAGAAGTCTATGTATCATAGCCTCCTAGATTTGAAGATCCATATTACCCACACATGGTATATAAACTTGACAAAGCGTTGTATGGTCTTCATCAAGGACCAAGAAAGTGGTATGAAACATTATCTTCTTTCTTGCTCAAGCATGGATACAAAAGTGGAACCATTGATTAGACTCTCTTTTTCAAACAAGAACATCAAGATCTCTTAGTTATTCAAATTTATGTTGATGACATTATATTTGGCTCAACTAACAAGAGATTATGTGTAAGCTTTGAAGAGTTGATGAAATATGAGTTTCAAATGAGTTCAATGGGAGAATTTACTTTCTTATTTGGTCTACAAGTTCATTAGAAGACATATAGCATTTTCATCAATTAAAAGAAGTACATACATCAAATATTGATGAAGTACAACCTAGCTTATACATCTTCATGCAAAACACCAGCCTCAACGACTAATAAAATTGTACATGATCCTACCTGAAAATCTATTGATCAAAGATTATATAGATCAATGATAGGATCACTTATGTATTTAATTTCTAGTATGCCTGACGTTATGTTTGCTATGTGTGTTTGTGCAACGTAGTCTTATCTAAATGTTGTGAAGTTGATTTTCAGATTTCTGAAAGGAAAACCTGCTCTTGGACTTTGGTATTCAAAGGATGGTGATTTTACACTTTACTCATATTCAAATAGTGACTATAGAGGTTGCAAAAATAATAAAAAAAATCCACAACCGGTGGATGTAAATTTGTAAGAGCAAGACTAGTTTCATGGCAGTGCAAGAAGCAAACAAATGTATCTGTATCCACAGATGAGGTTGAGTACATAGCTGCTTCAGTTGGTCGCTCTCAAGTGCTTTGGTTGGAAAACCAATTACTTGATTATGGTTGCAACTTCCTTCATACTACAATTTACATTGACAACTCAACTGCTATGTTTATTACTACTAATCTAGTGCAACATAGTAAAACAAAACATATTGAAATAAAATACTAGTTTTTGAGAGATTGCTCAGAAAAAGGTTTGATCAAGTTAGTCAAAATGGATACCACAAATCAGCTTGCTGATTTATTCACTAAAGCCTTTGATTCAGTTAGATTTAATTTTCTAATTGAGTCTCTTGGTATGATTAACTTGGATTAATCATTATAAACAAGAAAAGCATGTGTCTGTCCTTATAAATACTTATAATAAAAAAAAAATATCCTTCGGAAGATTTACTATTACTTTCGGAAGAAACTTCGTAAACATCTTCTGCCGCTTTGAATAATAATAAAAAATTATATTGTGTTTCTATTTGTGTCTTTTAATTTTGCATAACATATGTTTCGGATGTGATAGTACAATATGCTTTTGCTTCTTCTTGAATTCTTAACAATCATTAAAATCTAAACAAGTTTCTTGATATGTGTGTAGGTTCATCCTAAGTAAAAACTACTCTAAGTGCATGCCAAACATAATATAAATTAACTGTTTGTGGGAGACTTCATTTTGAGGATACAACATGTAAGTCTTATTCTGATGTGACCAAATCACTCATGTAAGCACACTTTGTACCAACACTTTATAATGTCTATCTTGGCAAATCATATTCCCTCTGTATGGTGTGAGCAAAGACCTAGGTATATGAAAAGATCATGATCCTCATCAACCCTCTATTTTTGTGTAAACAAAAGCCTGGGTTAGTGGCACCTTTGTTTTACGGAAGTAAAGGCCTGGTGACATGTTGATGGTCATATCTAAGTTCTCAAAACAATCCTCTTGATCAATTGTATATTAAATTTAGAGCTTCTACATCAATGCATTAATGAGATGTTAAATGCATCTCAAGATAGAACTTATAACTTAAAGTATATAGTTTCTAAGTGTGAAAAGGTGATCATTTGACTTATAAAGGGAGGACAAACACTAAATGAATTGAAGCCCATAACAGTTACCTCTTAATAAACATGAAAACATGATAAACAAAATGCCTAGATGATACAATACTCTTGTATAGATTTAGGTGGACAAACATCATTGTTGTCCAAACTAAAATCAAGTATGAATTTATTAAACAAATCAATAGGTAGAATGATTAGTGTTATAGTATGATCCCATTCTATGTGTATATATGCTTGTACATAGCACTCATTTCAATTTTATGTATTTTAACTTGCTTTCTTTCTATTTGGCATGCTTGGATATACATGTGTGTTTCATGATATTCTTCTTATAAATTTATGATAAATGCTTTTTTTCATCACTAATAAAAAATTTAGGGGGAGTAGAATCATGAAAGTAATTAACAACAAAATTGTCTAATGAATTGTCAATATAAAGGAGCTGGAACCTTAGCACTAACTTGGTTTTTAGATACATGAAGCATTTTAAAAAACCTTCTTGTACATAATTGTCATGAATACAAAGTCAACAAGTTCCAATAGCAATAAATGGTTCTATCAGTTGATTAGAACTATACAACAGAATTAGTTTCAATCGTGGCTTGTTAAACATCAACAGAAGTCATAGTGCAAAACTTAGCATTAGTAGAGCTATAGTGCTTTGTAAACATTAGAAGAAGCTACAGTGCAAAACTTGTGGGGGAGTACAATATGACTATCCGTAGATTGGTGACCTACGAATGAGTTAATATTTTACAAGTATAATTAATTTCCATAGATTGGTAACGTATGGAAAATCAAGTTATACTTCAATTCAAACTCAGTTTAGGTTAGGCATTCATAGATATCCTACGGATGCACTATGCACTGAAATCTATTGAACAAATTCAATTCTACGGAAGAATAATAAGAGAAGGTATAATGTTGGGCTTTTGAAAGGAGCTAACATTGAAGAAGTATCAGAACTAAGAGTCTCAAAAAAAGATGAGCTTGAAATAGTCCATCAACAAAATGTGTGGGAAACACTAACAACTAAAGAAGACATCATGGGAATAAGTTTTAAGACACTTCAAAAGATATTCTTAATGGAGATCAAATACAAATACGATGATCAAAAAGATACAGTATCTTATTTCGACAAGAAGATGGTGTCAAGATTAGAGGAGCTTTCAGTTTTGAAGACCTGATTAGAAGTGTCTAAGCCTAAGGGGGAGTATTATTAGATCTAGGAACAATAGATCTAGATAATTTTGTATAGACTTAGAACTTTAACCAATACTTGTAATGAATGATTATAACTAATCATTTTGATGTATGCATTGTGTATATAGGTTAACCCATACATGTGTTGATTTATGCATGAGTGCAAGTACAACTATTATAATTGGAGAATTACTGAAATTAATGAAATGTAAGAAACATCTACGGAAGAACATTTTGTTCTTTCGTAGATATGTTTCTTACAAGTAAAATACATCCGAAGATCATCTGCGGATGAACAAACTGCTCTGAAGTTGGAGGTGAAGATCCCTTCGGAAGAACAAAGTAAATTGTGAAGAACAAGACAGATTCAGAAGAACAAAGTACCTTCGGAAGAACAAAGTACCTTTGGAAGAACAAGATCCATGCGCATTAACAATCACCTACGGAAGACTATGCAACTACGGAGTCCAAACACTTGTATTTAAAATAATACAAGTGTTACAAGTCAACAAGTCAACACGTCAAGAACACAGTTGTGCAAATCCCAAGAGATCCGGTGTTTCTTTAATTGAAACACACATTCCTATAAATATGGATCGTAGGTTTCAAATCAAAGCATAAACAATAGACACAAGAGATGAACATAAACACTCGAACACATTTATTGTTTATAGCATTCATTATTTATTCATCTGTAATCATTAATTAGTTTTAATGAAATATATTTGAATCAAATCCTGTTTGTTTATTAATTGTATTCATATCATTGTGTTCGTCATAATCATCATTCATTCTATATGATATCATTCATGAAACAATTAAACAAGGTTAGTGTTGATTTCGCAAACATTAACTTGATTTCCTTTAACACTGATAATTTCTGATTGCGATCCTTGGATTCACACCCTTCTTATGGTCTGTTCATCTATCTTTAGTCTCTCATTCTTAATATTAGCTTTTGTGTTGTGTTCCATAAATCGATTATGTGATCTTGATGAATCACAAGCTCTGCCGATAAAGCGAAGAATAGCCTGGATCGTCATAAGTAACTAATTATGTCTATGCATCCTTCCGACATAGAGTCATTTGGGTTTAAGAAATCGTTAAATTAAAAGTTTATGTCGTTAGATTTTTTTCAGAACCATTGTTGGCAGTTATGAAACTTATGGGTTATTTATGATTATTTCTTAGTTTGTATTTAAAAGCTAATAATTTTAATTATTAAGTGGAATATAATAATAATAATATTATTATTATTCATAATAATAATAATAATAATAATAATAATAATAATAATAATTATGATAATAACAATAAACTATAATAATAACCAAAATAATAATAATAATAATAGAAGTAATAATTTATAAAAGTTAAATAATTGACAAGTTATAAATTAGTTAAAACCTAAAAGTTTAATGAAGTTCAAGGGGCCTTATTTTCCAACTTAGAAACTATAAATATAAAGTTGTGCATGAAATAATAAAAACGAAGCTATAGGGACCTATTGTATAAAATAATAAAACTCAAACTCTTCACTCTCTGTTAGGACCGTGTACGTACTACGTACTAACGGATTCTGCGTGAAACCAGATGAAATAGTGTGAAATCCTATTTGATTGGCAATCCAATCAGTGAGAACGATAACCCGATCGATATAACAATGAACTAAACGTTAAGAATGAGTAGGAATCGATCAAGATCGAACTTTGAAGTTGGATTGGCTGTTTAGAACGCTCTCGACGGCTAGGGTTTATGAATATTCGAAGTATCTCTCAAAATTTCTCAAGTGTTATGTTTTTCCACGAATTATGTGGTATTTATAGGTTTGCAGTTTCCATTCGTACAACTCAACCATTAGCATGGTTCAGTCGTGCAACTGAGTCAGTCTTATGCCACAATCATATGACTGATCCAGTCTTCTGGTTCAGTCGTGTGACTAGTCCATAAGCATGATATATTCATGCGTATGGTCCATAAGTATAGTCCATTAGCATGAATAATCACCATATTAAGTTGAACACATTTCTCAATTATTATTGACTTAGAACTATGAACAACAACCTCAAACCCATATCGGATGTTCATACATATCTAGGAAACATGTAGTATTCTAAGGAGTCCTAGTTAGCAAGAAGATTTGTATAAAAAAATTGAGAGTACTTGAACTTGACTCCTTGAACCATCCCATGCACTATGAAGGAGAGATATTCAAGAATCTAGTCCCACCTTCCATGCTTGTTGGACAAGCTATGGATAACTACATGTAGCAGGTCACTGGGATGAGACCTTCCCTTTCCTGTATATCTTTATAGAGAAATCTCACTCATAGCCCATCTGCTTAAAGGAGAGGTTTAGAACTTCTTTGGGGAAGAACACCTCACCTTCTTCATCATCCAGCTGAAGATGATTGTTGATGATGGCCAGAGTGATGAAGATGGTTCTCCCCTGTACTATGGCAGACAGTGCCTTCTCCCTATCCATAACGACCTCTTGGCAGGTCTTCCAAAATCAAGCAGATGATCCTCGTATAGAGTAGGATCCATGGTGAGGGAGGTGAAGTAGTTTGATAGAGCTAAGAAACGACAATCTCTGAGTAATGTGAATCTTTCTCAAAGTGTAATAGAGCAACTTGATTGTGTTGCCTGTGTAACTACATGGAGAAATCTGTGGCATTTCGTCGGTTAAAATTACCCATTGTGAGAAGGCTTAAGGTTGAAGGAAGTATGAACGAAGGCGGTTGCAGAGAGAAATTTGGGATTTAGGTTTGGAGGAAAGATGAAGATGACAGAAAGAGTGGGAACTGTTGGGTTTATGTGTGAAAAAGGATTTAAGACAAAGTTAATTAAAAAGGATAAACTTTGAAATCCAGATTTCAGTCCCACCTTTGAAAAAGTAGTTTGCTTTTTGCTCCAAAAGTAGTTTTCTTGGAAATTAAAAAGCTTCCAAATGTAAATTGTCTTCGGAAGTTTTAATGAAAAACGTTCCGAAGCCAAAATGATTTTAGAAGAACTTCCTAAGAGTTTTGAAAAATTTTACTTCGGAAGAAAATTAAGACTTGGATGTTTTGTTCAAAAGAACAAAGCTTCCGAAATTTAATTTGCTTCGGAAGGAAATTTTCCTTGAAAACATATGAAGAAAGGTTTTAAGCTTCGGAAGATATTTCAGAAATTTCTTCCGAAGGAAAGTGAATTAGGCAGTTTTTTGTTTTGAAGGAATAAGTTTCTTCCGAAGGTAAAAACATATCTTCCAAATGATCAAAAAAATTTATAATTCTAAGGAAAGTCTTCAAAAGGTTTTCATCTAGAGAAACCAAGAGCTTATGAAGGTGATAACTAAACAACTTAGGACACACATATTTTAAGAAATAATATGAATTAGTTTTAAGAAAAACTTATTCAAAGTTAATCATCCCAATAGCTGATATAAGATACTTAAATCTATGTTCATCAAAGGCTTTTGTAAACAGATCAACATATTGTTCATTTGTGGTTACTTTGACTAGTTTAACTAATCCCTTTTCAAAGTTATCTCTAATTAAATGATAATTGATATTGATGTGCTTTGTCCTTGAGTAGTGCATAGGATTCTCTGTGATAGAGATAACACTGTTGTTGTCTATGTGAATGGGAGTCTCCTTGAAGTTTAATCCATAGTCAAACATCTGATTTTGAATCCAAAGCACTTGAGCACGACAACTTGTAGCAAGAATGTATTCATCTTCAGCAGTTGATGCAGAGACATAGGATTGTTTCTTGCATTTCCATGAGACAACCCTTCAACCAAGAAACAAACATCCCCCATGATAGGATCAATTGATTCAATCTGTGATGACTTATGTAAACAATTCAAAAAGAAACACAAACAATTGTAATCAAATCAAGCAATATCAACAAATTTACAGTTCATTGATATAGCAAAGACAATTACAAGAGTAAGAAAGCAGTTAACAACTAAAACTCACTCCTCTCTCTACTCTAGTCTAAGCTATTTATACTAGAAACTAAGGAACTAACAATTTACAAAACTAGTCCCTATACTAGTACAAAATATAAAATAGACAATAAAAGACTAAATGTTAATCTTCTAAGAGTTCTAACAATACTCCCCCTAAGATTTACAT
>BJCM01151984.1:0-7500 GCA_018326385.1 Flaveria bidentis
TGCTAATGGACCAGTCGCACGACTAAACCAGGAGACTGGATCAGTCGCACGATTGAGACATAAGATTGGCTCAATCGCACGACTGAACCTTCAGTCATGCGGATGGATCAACCGCATGATTCAGTCGCACATGGTTCAGTCGTACGATTGGAAGACCCTAACCTATAAATACCACCTAATTCGTGGAAAAACGTAACAATTCGAATACCTACGCACATAATCATACCCTAGCCGTCCAGAGACTCAAGAAAACCTGTTCCAAGTTCATAGATCACTGTTGATCATTCTTTAATCATTCTTAACCTTTCATTAATCGTTAGATTAATCTAAACTGTGTTCTCCCTGATTGGATCTCCAATCAAATAGGATTCCGCACTATTTGAGTTGGTATGCGTGCAGAATCAGTTAGTACTCCGTACGAAAACGGTCCTAACACCTTTAGCAGTAGGTGTACCATACTTAACACAAAGGATAACTTGGCAAAATTTCGTAAGAAGTCGGATGATGCTATCTTTGTTGGATATTCCTCCACCTCTATTTCTTATAGAGTCTATAACATCAAAAATCAACAATTTGAGGAATCATCCAACATTGTTGTTAATGAGCACACTCCTTGTGTTAGAGGGAATGGCCCTGATCATATTTTTGACTTAGAATTGTTTCCAAACTATTCTAAACCAATTTGTGAGAATGTTTCAGCTGGAACAGGTACTCAAAGTGATTCTGATGAAAACCAACTATTTGAGTTACCCACACCTCTTCCAAGTTCTCCAAGAATCTCTGAACCCCAAGCTCCCATCATTGGTAGATCCAATAGCATGACCATTTCAGGAACCAGTGGAGCTTCAAAATGTTATCAGCAAAGTGAGTCTAATAACTCATCAGCTAATAACATACAACACCAAGCTGATAGAAGTAGTATTCTGAAGGAACATGCAACTGTCAATACTACTTCTCAGTCAACTGTTAATATTACTTCTCAGTCAACTAATGTTGTTAATACTCTTTCATTTAATCAGTCCTCATTGAATGACATTGAAACAACAGCTGGACCAAGTGTTCTTGTTCCTGATTAAAATACATCCAACTTGGATCTATCTTTGCAACTGGAAGTGATTCCCAGATTAAGGATTCACAACACTCATCCAGCTGAGAACATCAATGGAGAAGTCTCTGATGGTGTGAGAACAAAGGGACAAACACATCATGGTAATGTCTGCTTGTACTCATGCTTCTTGTCTCAGATGGAACCCAAGAAAGTAGAAGAAGCCTTAAAGGATAGTAGCTGGGTTGAGTCAATGCAAGAAGATTTGCTTCAATTCAAGAGACAAAAGGTTTGGAACCTTTGCCCGCTACCATCTGGTCAAGTACCTATAGGCACTAAATGAGTTTTTAGAAACAAGAGAGATGAAAGAGGCTTGATCATCAAGAACAAAACTAGACTAGTCGTTCAAGGATACACCCAAAAGGAAGGAATTGATTATATTGATGTCTTTGCACTTGTTGCAAGACTTTAGGCCGTTAGAATCTTCCTTGCTTATATTGCATCCAAGAACTTTACTGTCTATCAACTTGATGTCAAGTGTGTCTTTCTATATGGAAATATAGATAGGGAGGTCTATGTGTGCCAACCTCTAGGATTTTAATACCCATAGCATCCCAACTATGTGGGCAAATTGAATAAAGCTCTTTATGGGCTACACCAGGCACCTAGGTTGTGGTATGAGACTCTGTCTCAATTTCTCCTAAAAATGGTTACACTAGAGGAAAAATTGACAAGACTCTCTTTGTCAAGAAGTCTGAGAAAGACATTTTACTCATTCAGGTCTATGTTGATGATATTATATTTGGTTCTTCAAATGACCAAATGTGTAAAGACTTTAAGAGCATCATGAAGAAGAAGTTTGAGATGAGTTCTATGGGAAAAGTGCTTGGAATTCAAGTGAAGCAAATGAAGGAAGGCTTCTTTATCAATCAATCTAAGTATGTCTTTGATATCTTAGAAAGATTTGATATGAAAGATTGTAAGCCAGCCAAGACACCCATACCTAGAAACCATGATCTGTGTCCTGACTCTGAGGGGGAGGATACTTATCAACATCAGTATAGGGAAATCATCAGTTCTCTGATGTATCTCACAGCAATTAGACCTGATATCATGTTTGCTACTTGCATCTGTGCAAGATATCAGTCTGCTCCAAAGGTGTCTCACCTAGTTGCTGCCAAGAGAATTCTTAGATACCTCAAAGGAGCACCAAAGCTTGGTCTCTTGTATCCTAGAAACTCCAACTTCAATCTCTATGGCTACTCAGATAGTGACTATGGTTGCTTCAACATTAACAAGAAATCCACATCAGGAGGATATCAATTTCTTGGTGGAAGAATTATCTCATGGCAATGCAAAAAGCAATCATGTGTCTTTATATCTACTGCTAAAGTTGAATACATTGCTACTGCAAGTTGCTGTGCTCAACTGCTAAGGATTCAAAACCACATGCTAGACTATGGATGCAACTTCATGAGCACTCCTATCCATATTGACAACAACAGTGCTATCTCCATCATTGAAAATCTTGTGAAGCACTCCAAGACAAAGCACATTAATATCAGGTACCATTTCATTAGAGATATTAATGAAAAAAACCTAATTAAATTAGTCAATGTTGACTCAAATGAACGATATGTTGATTTGTTCACCAAAACCTTTTATGAACAAAGATTTAAGTATCTCACTACGGCTATTGGGATGATAAACATTGACTAATATATCTCATTTGAAAATCTTTTAAAATGTGTCTTGTATTTTCTCAATTACAATCTAAGCCCTGTTACAAAAAGTTTTTCTTCACATTTAACTATGTATGAGTATTTCCAAAGAGAAAATTACCCTCGAAAGAACTTTAATTATCTTCCAAAGGCAATTCTCTTAATTTAAGTTTTATCTTCTAAAGAGTTTTTAGTCTTGGGAGCTTGTCTTCAATGCTTCCGAAGCTTGAAAACTTCTTCTTTCGGAAGAAACTCTTATTCTCAGAAGTAAATTCATTTACCTTCGAAAATAAGTTTGGCTTCGGAAGAGAAAACCTTCGGAAATACTTTTACCTTCGGAAGAACACTTATCTCTGTAATAGAAACCTTTGGGCCCCACATAGTAAAAAGCAAAAATTTTATCAATGACGTCAGAATTTTTTGAATGGTTTTTCACCTTGCAACCACTGTCACATCTTACCCCAAACCATCTTTTCACCTTATCCACCCAACACCACCATTTCACCCATTTAAATAATCCTGTCTCATCATTTCCATATTTTTACCACTTTTACTACCCAAAGCACTTCCCACTTCAACCTTCTCCATCTTCAAACTTGTTTTCCTCTGTTCTTTCTCACAATGTCACTAAACCCTCAACACAATCAAGTTGCACTTCTGGATTCATCCAGGGATGCTGACTTCTCTAAAATCATCTCATTTCTCACCCAATCTACCTACTATATTTCCTTGACCGTAAACCATACTATTTATCTTAACCAAATGGAGGAGTTTTAGGCCAACGGTCATATCGAAACCCTAAATCAAGTTAGGGTTATAAGGTCCAGCATTTGTTGCCAGGAGTTGGTTATCTCTGAAAAAATCATCAAGGAGCATCTGGAGCTTCATGATGAAGGTGCTCCTACTGAATTTCCCAAGACTGACCTTGATGATAGATATACCCTGATGGGTTATAGTGGCGATGTTAGCAGGTCTACTGTCTACAAGTTCAACTTCTCTTACAACTGGAAGTTCCTGGTGCATGTCGTCCTTCATTGCTTATCAAACAAGTCTGGGGGATGGGATCAAATCCCATATGAACTAGGGTGCCTAGTTCATGGAATGGTGAAAATCCTCCGCTTTAACTACTCAAGGTTTGTGCTGACAAATCTGATGGGTAACCTCCAGAGGGACACATTCTTCATGTATCCCAGGTTCCTTCAGCATATTATCAACTGTGAGCTAGACCAAAGTCAGCTTGTATGTGCAGTTGTTTTGACTGTCCCTCACATGAGGTTGACCATCTTCAAAGTTTTGAAGAGAGTGTCCACCAATTTCACTAGAAGATATACTACACTTCTTCCATGTATGATTGAGCCAATGGCTCCTGGTGACATCCTTATTAACCCCACAGGTGATGAACCCACACCAACAACTACCCTCACATTGCCAATTTATCTTCTCCTCCTATCCAACTTACCTACCAGAGACGTCCCAAACGAACCCTTGTTTAATCTCTTCTGATTGAACAAGTTCCCCCTGTTCTACCCAAAAAGGCTAGAGTGGAAACATGGGCTCCCACTCAGTCGGAAGTCCTACCTTCCTTCATTCTTGACCTCAATATGGGCATTGAGTCTCCTTAGTCTCAATCCCATGAGCCCGAAGCCCAAAGCAAAAGCCTTTAGGATGAGTCTCTATACTCTCTTGAGCAGCCTAAATGTGACAGCCCCACCAAAGGCTCAATGCCATTAGACATTGATCAAAGTCCCGGGTCATTAGGAATAAATGCCATATCCTTCACTGACCTTTTAACCGAAACTGATGAAGAGCTCATGTCTCTTCATGGCAATGAAGTTGATCCTCAACACCCATTAATGGATCAACTAAGCCCAAGAAGACCTCTGATCTCTAGCCCCCATCAGCATATCCAAACTAAGTTGAGTCCCACTGGAG
The DNA here is from genome assembly GCA_018326385.1 of Flaveria bidentis. Lineage (NCBI taxonomy): Eukaryota > Viridiplantae > Streptophyta > Magnoliopsida > Asterales > Asteraceae > Flaveria > Flaveria bidentis. Next base: position 4,699 of record BJCM01151984.1, read on the forward strand.
AGGAGGGGACTCATGTAGATTCAGCTGCCACTATTGCAGGTGCCTTAATGGGCCCTCAGGACAGTGGTAAGTTTGATTAGACTTAATCTACGACAACCAAGCATTTTGATGATTATGAAAGAGGCATCACTACGCATGGGAAACCAGGGCGCCAAGAAACCACTTCTGGTGGTGAGGATGAACATATAAGGTATGTTACCTCGTCTCCTCGTGATTCTTCTCATGAGGATGAGGGAAGTCTGAAACTCACCATTCAAGACCTACTCACTAAAGTCTCAAACCTTGAATTCAGGGTTAAGTCCTTAGAAAGTAGGTCCGCCACTCAGCAACTTGAGATTGAAAATCTCTGGGCTCAACTAACTGAGAAACATATTGAGAGGTCTGTTAGGCATGTACCAATTTAGGTATCCCTGACTTTTTCCTCTAGCTCATCTAGGTCACAAGATGATGCTACCAAAAAAGGCAAGAATGTTCAAAGACAAACTCCCATAGTGTCCAAGAGCTTTGTTATCTCAAAGCTCTCTTTAAGATATCCCTCCCAATCATCAGATGTCTTCCTTGAGCCTCCTCCAGTTACCCTCCAAGTGGGCCCTAGGATTCTAAAAGATCTAAACAGGTTTCTAACCTTGTTTCTCATGGGATCTTCTATGTGGCAACCAGGTCCAGATATCTCTATGTCAGAAGTCAAAGCTGCAAAAGAACAATTTCAATCTTCCGAAGCAGAGAAGGAAGCTGCGGAAGGACTCTGCTCCTTGTCTAATGATCTAATCATCATAGATGTAATCCTGGAACTAGCATCTTAAGTGAGTAGTGAGGACTTTCTCAAGTTACCCATATCTCAATCACCATCATCACCTTAAGCTCCAACACCCACTCAACAGCCTGAATCCTTTACATAAGATCCTCCAAGGTCTAAAGCTTCCGAAGATGTCAAAGGAAAAAGGAAATTGAATGCGGAAGAACTACTAGAGGTAAAAAGGTTGGAGAAATTAAAAAGAAAAAGGAGACTACCTTCTGGGAAACTACTGGCTGCCAATAGTAAAGCAGCCATAGCCAACCAGGAAGTAGTCAATAATAAGAAAAAAGTGGAGATTATTGACAGACTGGTTAATATGGGAGCTGGAAGTGAAGAAGTGCTCCTCTTACCATTAGAGGAGCTGATTGAGTAGGAAAAGGCAACCAGGCAGCTAAAAGAACAAGAAGAAATAACAAGGTTGGCCTTGGAAGAAGAAAACTTGAAGAAGAAGGAGGAAGCCGATCAAAGGTTAAGGAGTGAAAGAATAGCCTTTCTGAACTCAAGAGGATTCTCTCTTGAGGAACTTGCTCCACATAACAATGATACGATCCTGTGGCTGGTGAATAAAGAACAGTATCAAATGGAGAAGTAAAGAAAGAAAGCTTACAAGGAGAAGATGAAGGAGAGAAAGAAGGAGGAAGATGCTGAACTTGCAGCCTTGAAGAAGTCTAGGGACAAAGCCTGGATGAAAGACTATCTCAGGGCCCATGGCTTCTCAGGAAGGCAAGTTAGACTCATGTCCTTGAAGACCCTACAACGTATTGCTAGTGAGATCAAAGCTGACATACGCTCAAAAAGAAGGAAAAAAGATGTACAAAAGAGTACAGGGGATGACTCTCACACCTACCTTATTACTACAACCTCAACACCTAGCCTCTGAACCTATCCCTTTCCCATTCTCTATCAAAACTGAACCAACCTCTGAGCCTTTCACCCCTGAACCCACAACATCAACCTTACCCTCTTCCTCACCCACTCAATCCAAACAGCCACCTAAACTACCCATTCTCAAACCCAAAACCCTACCAAGAACCCTATCCTCATCAACCAAACAACCTCCCAAGTCATCCTCTTATTCATCCAAACCTATTTCCTTAGAAGAATTTAAGGAGATCAAGAGGAAGCTCATCAACTGCACATCCTTGAGTAACATCTCCTATGAGGAGGAGTCTGTCAACTTGACCTACGTTGACAACTCCTCGAGTTCCCTCACAAGAGAGCAATTCCTTGATCTCCCTAGAAGAACACTGGACCATGTTGCTAGACTTCTTGGTCTCAACTCTGACTCCTTAAATGATGAAGAGAAGAAGCTAAGAAGAAAGCTGGTGACTCTACTGGATACAAAGAGAGGGGGCAGGGTTCCTAGTCAACCCCTTGTGCCTAGAAAGAAAATTATCTAGTGGAGGTTCGATGAAGCCTCTCACAACTTTGTTGTGGAGAGAGAGAATGGAGAGAGCAATAGGCGGAATTCCTTTTCTCTGCTACACTCTAGCAGATTCAACATTGTTGAGTTAGTAGAGAAACCATTCTCCAATCCCTCTAACTCCGAAACAGCTGCTCACATAAGAAATCATCTAAGCAGCCTTCATCTTGCTGAGCTAACCACAAAAGCAAAGATTGAAGAGGAGTTGAAGCTTAGAGAGAAGGAAGACAAGGAAAGATCAACTACCAAAGGCAAGGCATTTCTATAGATGGTGGAAGGCCCAGAATTGGAACCAATAGTTAGATGGGAGTATGATTATAACTCCCATCAACTAACTCTCTTTAGAGGGACCCAACAGAGGGTGTATATCATTCAAAGTGACAGATTGGATCTTCTGTCCACGAATGATTTGTACAAACTTCTCAGAACCACTTCTGGGAAGAACAAAGAAACAGATAAGTATCTACTTTCCCTGGTGCTGAAAGTTTTAAGAAGCAGGAACAAGTGAGATTTTGGTAGTATGGGGAGTTTGTTGGATCACAAAGGCTGGTGCAACCAATACCAAACACTAGAAGATTTTGAG
>BJCM01151986.1:0-11554 GCA_018326385.1 Flaveria bidentis
AGGAAGTAATCAAAGTGTTCCTCATGTTCATCATTGGGTATGGAGGGATCTTCCTGAGTTTGAACATCAACTGTATTTTCAATATCTTCCACATGAGTTTCTTTGGATACAAGTTGAGCTTCCGTAGGAGTTATAGCAACATCTATGGATGTTATATGAGGATTCGTTGAATCATCTCCAATGGTTGTTGTGACTGCTTGACAAGGTTGAGCATCATCTGAAGCATTATTCATATCCCTTGATGCTCATTGATTTAGATGACAAAAAGATGCTCCATACTGCATCCAAGGATTGCAATCAGGAATTATCATTGTTATAGTAACTCAAGTTAATGTTTGCGGAATCAACATTAACCTTGTTTAAATGTTTGATGTAAAATATAATGATTGATGATTACGACAAACACAATTATATGAACACAATTAATGTGAATATATTAATTAATTCAAATGTATATCATTAAAATTGATTAATGATTACAGATGAATTAATAATGAATGCTATAAACAATAAATGCTACGATTGTGTTGATGTTGATGTGACGGTTGCTAGGGTTTATGTTGATGTGATGTTTGGGTTTGCCGTTTGGTTGATTGTGTGTTTGTGTTTTTGTCGTCTTGTCTCTGTGTGCGTGCATATCCCCTGATGATGGATGCACATCTACGGATGCAGTGTGAGCACCTGCTCATGAAGTGCTTCCATCTATGGATGTTGATCCATTTTGTTGCACTTGAGCAGCATCATTGTTATTTGTTGTTGTTCCTTGTTCAATGTGAGTTGATGTGTTTAACCTTCGGGGTCAGCAGACAATGATACTTCATTCATATTTGGAGGAACAAATGGATAACATGTATCATCAGATACTGCATTATTCAAATAACCAGAGTTAAATGAGTTTGTTAGAGCATCTATATCAAACAACCAAGATGATCCATTTACAGATTTAGTAAACAAGGATTCATCAAATAACACATTAGGAGTTTCTTCCACAATGTTATGTTGTGGACTGTAGGACCTGTAAGATTTAGATGTTGAAGAATATCCAACAAAGAAACCATCATAGGCCTTTTTTGAAAATTTTCCTAATTGTTCTGTTTTGTTTAAAACAGATGCATGACACCCAAAAGCTTTAAGATATTCTATGTAAGGTTTTCTTTTGAATAAAAGCTCATAAGGTGTTTTATTATGTTCTTTGACAATCAATGTCCTATTTTGAACATTACATGTTGTATTCACTACTTCAGCCCAAAATGTGATTAGTAATTGTGAATCAGCTAGCATTGTTCTTGCTGCTTCAATAAGTGTTATGTTTCTTCTTTCAGCAACTCCATTTTGTTGAGGAGTTCTTCGTGCACTGAATTGTCTTGCAATACCTTTATTCCTACAAAAAGAATCTAGATCAGTATTAACAAATTCAGTCCTATTATCACTCCTAAATATTTTAACTTTTAAGTCAAGTTGGTTTTCAATCTTGATGACAAAGTTCATTAATGTTTTTGATGTTTTACTCTTTTGTTTTAAGGAAAAGACCCATGTAAATCTAGTGAAATCTTCCACTATCACTAAACAATATTGCCTTTTTCCAATGCTCATCACATTGGTTGGACCAAACAGATCCATGTGCAGCAATTTAGTGGTGTAATGTTTGTGTTGATGAATTTGGATTTATGTGACACTCTATGTTGCTTTCCTTTATAACATGAAAAACAATTGCTTGAACAATAAAACTCCTTCTTTGGTAGTCCAATGACTAAGTCATTTATCACCAATTTATTCATGTTCTTCAAGTTGGAATAAACAAGCCTTCTAGGCCACCACTAAGATTCATCTTCTCATGACTTAGATAGTAGGCATGTTTCATGTCTTGTGAGTATAGTGTTGTTCATATCCAAAACATATGTGTTTCCTTTTCTTGATGCTTTAAGAAGGATCCATTCTTCTGGAACTGAAAAACCTGGCTTAAGAATGTTACAATTAGTGTCATCAAACAATGTGGTATAATTTTGATCACAAATTTGAGAGAGACTCAATAAATTATATTGCAAATTTTCACAATAATTTACTTTCTCAAATTTGAGTACACCATTAGTTACCATTCCTTCACCAATTATTTCACCTCCCTTCTTATCCCCACTAAATGCCACATATGAGGCATTTTTATGCTTGAAGTCATGAAGAAGAGAATAGTTTCCTGTCATATGCCTAGAACAACCATCGTCAACATATCAGCTCTCCAAGATTGTTCCTGCAAATAGAAAGAAATCAATTAGAATTGACAACCCAAGCCTTAATGATCTTGGGCTTGCCAACAGTGTCTAAAGTTATTACTCGTTCATGAATAAGTCTTGAAGTTTCAATATTAATTTTAGTTTTGATTGATTCATTCTGAGTTGTTTTAGGTGAGGATGATTCTGTTGAAGATGAGGTTGTTGTACTAGCTCCTGGTTTCTCATTCTGTTCTTCATTCACTTTTTCTTTATTGGTTTGTTGTTTTGATTTTGATGATAAGCCTTGATTGTGAAAAGTTTCTTCATCTTTTGATTTTGAATGAGGTACATGAGTTCCTTTTTCAAAATTATCAAAGAAAGCATCATTAGCTTTTGTTTCTTTTTCAGTCAAATCCACCCTTATGTGAGGTGTTTTTGATTGTTGAAATATTGTTCTTTTCTTAAAAGGTTAACCATGAGTGGATGTTTTCTCCTTTGGTTTTGGTTTTGGCTTTTGATTTTGTTGTTGCTTCTTAGACTTTGAATCTTTTTCACTATTAGTAGATTGAGTGTCTAATTAGCTTTATCAGATTGTTTATTCTTTGTGCTCTTTGTCTTGTTCTTTTTATTGAAATAACATTCCTAACTTGAATGGTTATTTTTGTTACAGATTGCACAATGTTTGTTGAAGTAATAGTCAGATGTCATATGATTGTTCATATTGCAAATGGAACAATAACTATTGAAGTAACAATCTTCTGTATTGTGATTTTTCATATCACACCATTTGCAATACATATCCTCTAATTCTTCATCAGAGTTGGTTGCTTTCTTCTTCTTTGTCAACTTTTGAGGCTTTGCATCCTTTTCCAATTTTTCAGTTGATTTATCATTTTTCAGCTTTTGAGGCTTTGATTTGTTTGCTGTTATTTTTGTCTTCCGCAGATCATCTACTGGCTCAATAGATTTGGTTTTCCACAGATCTGCTATTGAAGAGGGTTTCTTCTTCTGAGGAAGATCTGCTTATTGCTTTTTCTTTCATTTTCCTACGAAAGATCTGTGTACTTTCTCAATAGAAGCACACTTTTTAGTTTCTTCCTCTAAAGGTTTTTGTTGTTGATGTAGTTCTTGAAGACCTTCATTTAGTTGAGCTATTCTCTTGCAAATAGTCTTCAACGTGTTTCTTTGTTTTCGTGGATATAGGAACGTTGATTCTTCAAGAACTTTGGGAATGATTTTTTCAAGAGTAACATTGTTACCAATGTTCAGTAGATCATCCTCATGTTCATCAGAATCATCCAAGTCATCACACCCATTAAAGTAAAATTCTGAGTCATTTTGTTCAATGTTTTCTAATTCAGAAGACTCAGTTTCATTCACCTTAGTTTCATTGTGATTAATTAGTTTAGAATTTGTTTCAAATTTGGTGCTAGGCACAAAATGATTTGATAAGTTATTTGTCATTGATTCAGGTAAAGGTGAATAATTATCATTTATAGGAGGTGCAACAACATTATATCCCAACCTAAACTTGTTCTTTGATTCAATATGAGAATTTAATAATTTCTCATATTGCTGAGATGAAAGTTGAAATTTCTGAAGTTTCACTTCAGTTGATACATGACCAGCTATGGAATTTGTTAAGGAAGTGGTTAGATGCTCAACTTGGGCTTTTAGACTGTAATTTTCTAAAACAAGTTTATCTAAATCCTTTTGTAAAGATTTAATTTTGCTTTGATATAATATATGTTCTCTTACATGGGATTCATGCAAAATCATTGTTTCTTTAACTTTATCACCCAATTATTGAGCATGGACTCTGTATCTTTCAACTTCCTCAACACATATTAATGAACATAATACATCTCTAACCTCTCTAGACATTGGTGGAACTTTGTTTTCCATGTGAGTCATTAAAGCTTGATTTTCTTCCAAGACTTCCTTCTCATACATACTCTAGTCATAGGTTCTATCTTGAAGAATGATCAGCCTAGTTTCTTTAGAGTTAGTTGTTTCTGCTGATGTATTTGTGGCTGGTGGGGATGAGTTGGTCAGTTGTGGTTGTCTGAAAGATCTTTGAGATGATGATGGTTGGTGAGACTGATGTTGTTGTTATTGTGGCAAGTTAGGATTTGATTATTGATTGCATCCTCTAGAGAAATGTCCATAGAGATTGCACTTGAAACATCGTACCTTTGACTCATGCACACCTATCTTTGATGATTTGCTTACCGCAGCCAAGTTTTTATTTCTCCTAAGATATTTTTGGCTCTATAAGCAATCATTGCCATTTGCCATTGTAGATCCATCTCCTCTACTACATCTGGAGGTAGTTCTTTGAAGTCTTGCTAGCAAATGTTGGCTGATGTTAAAGAGCTTCCCAGGTAAGCTTGAAAACTTGAACTAAAGCTGCAAAGGCTGTTTTTTGTTCTTTAGAGTACAAAACAACAATGAATTGAAGCTGGAAACTTGAACTGAAGCTGCAAAGGCTCTGTTTGATTCTTAGTTGATGAATACTTTGCTAATGATGTAGATGTATCTCTTATATCATTATTTCTTCCTTTTTCTTTTCTTGACTTACTTTGAGAAGATTTCTTTGAAGGTTTTTGATGCATAGAAACTTACTTCCTCTTCATCTTCACTCAAAGTACAAGAGTTGTCACTATCATTGTTGGAAATAAAGGCACTTCCAGCACTTTTTGTTTCTTTAAAATGATAGGGTGAGACATGTGCTCTCACACTCTTGTTTCTTGATTTTTCATCCATTTCAAGAGCTTCAACTTTAGCTACCAATGTATCTAAACCAATTACTTTGAGGTTAATGGTGTTCTTGAACATGAACAATGTTTGCTTCCAACTTTCTTGCAAAGTATGGAGCATCTTTTTGTTTAACTCCTCATTTGTATATTTCAACTTCAAGATATTCATCTTTGTTTCAAGTTGCATGAACCTATGGAGTTGTTGAGGAATTGATTCACCCTCAATATGATGAAATGTTTAATATTATGAATGAAGGGTATTTCTCCTAATGCTTCTGATCTCATCACTTCCTTCACAAAGTGTATCAAGTATCTTCCATAAGGAATTTGTTGTTTTATAGTTCTCACATCGGATTAATATTTCTTCATGTAAAGCCATACTAAGCATGTTATGTGCTTTAATATCAACTTTAACATTTTTAATATCATCAGGTGACAGATCCTTTGTACTAATAGGTTGATTATTGTCATTATAATCCGGCCCAAGAGTGGGTGGAATATAAGGACCTTCAGTGATTGAAACCCATTAGTCAAAGTCTATATAACTAACATGATTCCTGAACTTGATTTTCCAGGACTTAAAATCTGCTTTTGTTTCCCTCTTTGGAGGTTGGTATGATGATCCACCAAAGTTACTCATGATTAGTTAAGATCTAAGATTTCAACTATTTCAGAGTTTTTGTAAGTAATGAACTAATTAGTGACAAAAACTTAATTAAAAAAAATTAAGCAATTGAGGTCACGAATCAGTCAATCCTTTTAATGATAATTAAATTATCAAATCAAGGATTTTCTTAATATATTTGTTCAAATAATCTTCAGCAGTTGATGAATGTCAATCAATAACCCAGATCTCCTATTCAATTGATTTGAATATTGATCTAAGTTAATCGACCAATGGAATAGTAGTAGCTGAAAGACAATACACTGTTTTTAGTGTTCACAGAAAGACGATTTTCTTTTAAATAAAATAGATCTAATCAGCAAAAACTGATAAATCTAGATAAACAAGCAAACAATTAAACACTATTAACACTGATAGATCAATTGATCTAAATCAATGAGCACGTGGCTTTCATACCACTTGTGAATCCAAGGATCGTAATCAAGAATTATCAGTTTTATAGTAACTCAAGTTAATGTTTGTGGAATCAACATTAACCTTGTTTAATTGTTTGATGTAAAATATAATGATTGATGATTACGACAAACACAATTATATGAACACAATTAATACGAAGCCAATAATTAATTTAAACATATTTCGTTAAAACTGATTAATGATTACACATGAATTATTAATAATTGCTATAAACAATAAATGCTACGATTGTGTTGATGTTGATGGGACGGCTGCTAGGGTTTATGTTGATGTGATGTTTGGGTTTGCCGTTTTGGTTGATTGTGTGTTTGTTTTTTTGTCGTCTTGTCTCTGTGTGCGTGCATATCCTCCTTTGATGTGAAACCTAGGATCCATATTTATAGGCACGCGTGTTTCTGTCAAGGAAATACCGGATCTCTAGGGATTTGCACAACTATCTTATTGACTTGTTAACTTGTAAAAATTGTATTATTTAAATACAAGTGTTTGGACTCCGCAGGAACATAGTCTTCTGTAGATGTTTGTTCTTCCGCAGGAGGAATCTTGTTCTTCCGAAGGTACTTTGTTCTTCCGAAGCTATCTGTTCTTTTGAAGGCATTTGTTCTTCTGAAGCTATCTGTTCTTCTGAAGGCATTTGTTCTTCCGAAGCTATTTTTTCATCCGCAAAAGATATTCGGATGATTGGATTTGTAAGAAACATATCTACAGAAGAACAAAAATGTTCATCCGTAGATGTTTCTTACACTTAGTCAATTTCTCAAATTGGCCAAGTATAATGTTTTACCTACAAACATACATATATCAACACAAATAAGAGTTAACCTATATACATAATGCATACATCAAAATTATTGGATTAAGAAGAAGGCTGGTGAAACCAAAACCAAATCACTTAGATAAATTTGGGTGCAACTTACAAAGGCTTCCGAAGCCAAGTGAGGAACTTCCAAAGGTAGTAGAGTTCTTCTGAAGACAAAGTAAAAGATCAACTTCCGAAGACAAATTCTACTTCCAAAGTCAAAGAACTTATTTCCGAAGATCAAGTCCTAGAATAATAAAACAGAAGACTACTTCCAAAGTATGAAGAAAAGAAGAAGTCCTCAAGCCTCGGAAGAAGTAGCCTCTTCCGAAGTATAAGTGGCTTCGGAAGTACTTGTTCTTCCAAAGCCATTTAACCTTCGGAAGACACTGCTATGAACCAGTGGACATAAGTATGGTCTCTGACACTCCGCTTCAGAGCTCTGATACTGCATGGCGCTTTCTCAAAGAGCCATGTAGTTGACCACACTTTATTCTACTGTTCACCTTTTATGATAGTACAAGTTACCAACTTTAGTCGGTGACAAAAGGTAAGTCAGGTACATGTCCTGACTACCATATCTCAGATACGACTTTATATGAGATACCTTAAACTATAGCTTTGTAGTATTTGCTTTAGCTATAGGATCCCAACTGGTATCAAAGTATATCCGGTTGTAGGTAGTATTATATATAGTTTCTTATTGTAACTCATAAGAACATGCTTGTAAGAGTCTTGTAACATTTGAGTTGAGAAGCAATATAGGCAAGTACCTTGAAAATTACTTCATGTGTTCTTTACTAATTATATTGTGATCAACTCTTATAGACTATGCCTTTCGTTTGAGTGTAGTTCAAGTGAGTTTTAGAGAAAAACAGAGTGTTAAGTGTCATTAACCGATTCTATAATTGGTATCAAAGCTTTTTAGGCTCTTGATTGTGAGATCTTACCATCCCAATCAACCTGTTTTTCACTCCTCCCTACAACTCACTCAAAATGGCCCTTAACAAATCCGAAGTAAAGATGGGAACTATGACCAAAGCTCCCATCATTACTCCTGAAAACTTAAGATCTTGGAGCAGAAGAATGGAAGGCTTCATCAGATACCATGACAACAAAATATGGAACTCCATTGTCAACGGCTAGTATAAACCCAAGGTGGCAGCACCTGGTGGAAACGGTGCCATGATAGAAAAAGCTGTTGAAGATTATTCTGATGAGGACCGAAAGAAGATAGACATCGACAGCAATGCTATGACCATTCTTATAACTGCAATACCCGACTCCATCATGGTGGGGTTTGAGCATTGTAAGTTTGCCAAAGAATTGTTTGATGCACTTGCTCAGATGTATTCAAGCTCCAACGACTCTAAGAAGGACTCACTAAAGCAGCAATTCGAAAACTTCACTTATATTTCAGGAAAGACCCTCAGCCAACAGTATTTCAGGTACACGGATCTTATTTCTTCTCTTCAGTCTGTGAAGATCACTCCTGAACTCAGAGATCTTACAAGAAAGTTCATGAGTGCTCTTCCAAATGAGTGGACATTCTACTGTGTCTTTATCAAGAGGACAAAGAATTTGAACACTCTCACTATGACTGAACAATATGGCATCCTTGATGGATATCGCCTAGAGATGGAAAGTAAGAAGGGCCACCAAACAAGCAGACCTCTAAGTCTTCCTACTAGCAACGCTTTAATGGTTGCTGAAGGCTCAGTACCCACACAACCTCAGCACTACCTAACTTACCACCAGCAGCCATCCTGCTCTTCTGGACCATACATCACTTTCCCTGAGACTCTAAGGTCTCAACAGGCTCAACATAGTTTCTTTTAGGATAGTTGTGCCTTTGTCTCAGGAAGTGGACACTCTGGTGATTTTCAATACTGTTTTGATGATCTAGAGTGTTTCACTCTAGACGATGTAGAATATGTGGACATTGTCCAACAGATGGCTCTTTTAACCTACAGAGAGAAGAAGTTCTTTAAGAGAACTGGAAGGCAATTCCCTTAAAACCCAACCACCTGCAAGTTTGGGTTTGACAAAGCCAAGGAAAAATGTTACAACTGTTACCAACTTGGTCACTTTGCAAGGGAATGCAAGGCTCCCAAGACAAATCCGGGAACCCCACAGGCCTCCACACATCCCTCCACATCAAAGCCCACTGGAAAGTCAACTGAAATAGCTGCAATGGCTCAAGAAGTTTACTGGAGCTTTATGGTACACGATGTGACTCTTGCTCAAGCTCTCATGGCCGGAAAAAATGATAACCAGGTATACGAACATCTCTCTACTCCTGCCTGTATTACTAAGGTTAAATTGTATTAGGATTACAATATGGAAATTAAATCTGATATTGAGTCTTTAAATGTTCTGAAATCTGATTTTAAAAAGGCTGAATCTGACTACCAAAAGAAAATTGAAGAGTTAGAGAAAATTGTGTCCTTATTAAAATATGAACACACCAATTACAAGACTCAAATAAAGGATTTAATATCCAAATTGTCTGAGGCTCAAGCCCAGCTTGTCACTGCTAAGGCTCAAGCCAGGAAGCAGAACTTCCAAGCTTTTATTGCATCATCCTCCCACTCCAAGATCTGTTATCAGAACAAAGGAGGGTCAAGGACCAATGAAATTGATCCAACACATTCTTATGAGTCCATAAGACAACCTAGATGTGAACTGAAGAGCAAGAGGTCCCAACTGCTGACCCATCTTCACTAGAGTTGAAGAATGAGACAATAATAGTGGCCACCACAGGGAAGAAACAGGTAAATCTACCCACCTCTCCCAGCGAAGATCAAACCCTAACCACCAAAGCTAGAAGAAGCAGAGCTAAAGCTACCAAAAGAACTGCTAAGAAAGTGGTTGAGTCTAAGCTGATGATTAACCCAAAGCAAAAGGGTGTATTCATCTCAGCTAGATTCCAGGTGATAGGTACTTCTGATTCAGGAAAGGAGTGTAGTACCAACAAACCTGTCCTACCAAATGATCAGAAGTTGAAGGGAAAGGTTGCTGATAAAGAGAAAAAGCATAAGAAACAACAATCCATGCATTCCCAAAAGAATAACATTGCATGCATAATATGTGGCCTGCAAAACCACATGGCTAAAGATTGTTATTACAATCCTGCAAGCACACACTATGCAAATAATGTTAGAAAATATGGAGTCAGGGAAGTTTCACATTTGGACCTTATCAAACAGTTCAAGTGATGAAAAGGGAAAGCTGGTTTTCGAAGCAAGGTTGCTTTCGGAAGAAAACTCTTCTTCCGAAGGGAAAATGGCTTCGGAAGAAAAAGCTATTAAAGTTTGGAAGAACAAGAAAGATCCCATGAAACCATCCTAGAAGAAGACTACTTCGGAAGAAAAGGTGGTGAAGGCTCATTCCGAAAAGAAAGAAGCTTCGGAAGAATGCCATGCTGCAAAAGCTTCAACAATCTCATCCTCTATGATCAACCAAAGGATGGATAGGAAGATCAAGGAAGATGTTGCGGCCCAAACCTCTTCTTCAAAGACATCAATTGAACCCCCATGCTTAAATTTTGGTTCAATTATGTCACTATCATTGGAAGAACCCAAGACCAATAAGGCTTGGGTCTCTAATCAAAACTAAAAATCTCATCTTGTGTGCAGGGACATCCATATGACAAGAATAACAATATCTAGATCGTGGATAGTGGATGCCCCAAGCACATGACAGGGAACAGAGCTCTCTTTCAATAGTTTCAACACTATGATGGAGGTCATGTCCAATTTGGAGGAGAGGCTGGAGGATATATTTCTGGCAGAGGAAGTATATCCAACGGGAAGTTAAAAGTTTACAAAGTTCACTTTGTCAAACAACTTGAACACAATTTGTTATGTGTTTCTCAGTTTTGTGATCAAAAGCACCAAATGCTTTTCACAGAACATGAGTGCATTATCCTCAAACCAGGGATGACAATTCCTCCGGAATCAGTGCTTCTTACATCTCCCAGGAAAGGGGATATGTACAAGCCTGATTTGAACAATGCTTCCCCAATGGGAGAAGTATCATGCTTTCTTTCCAAAGCAGATAATGATGAGTGAACATTTTGGCATAAACGTATGTGTCATGTGAATTTTAAGACAATGAATAAATTGGCTAAAAATAACTTGGTACATGGTTTGCCTAAAAAGAAATTTTTCTGCAAAAATAACTGTGTTACTTGTCTGAAAGGGAAGCAACACAGGGCATCTCACAAATCCAAAAGTGTTAACTCCATCACTACTCCATTACACTTACTGCACATGGATCTTTTTAGTCCCACAAGTATAATGAGCATTGGAAGGAAATCATACTGTCTTATGATAGTTGATGATTTTACAAGATTTACATGGGGTATTCTTTTCAAGAACTAAAGATGAAACTGTTGTAACATTAAAATCTTTTGTCCTTAAAATAGAAAATCAAATTGATCACAAGGTTAAGATAATTAGAAGTGATCAAGGGACTGAGTTTAAGAACTTAGTTCTTGACTCATTCTGTAACTCAAAAGGGATTACTAGACAATATAGTGCTCCTAGAACTCCTCAACAAAACGGTGTTGCTGAGAGGAGGAACATGATACTTATTGAGGCTGCTCGAACTATGTTAGCTGATTCAAAACTACCTCTAACATTCTGGGCAAAGGCAGTCAACACTGCATGCTATGTGCAGAACA
>BJCM01151992.1:0-10279 GCA_018326385.1 Flaveria bidentis
CTCAATATTTTGCTCCGTAAGTTGCTTTACCATACAAATCTCTTTTTCAGTGAGCGTCATTGCCTATGCATGCCTCTCAAGGTGTTCATTGGGTTCATGATTATGAGAATCGTCTACAACAACTAGGATTCACCCACCTTTTTGTATTTAGTATTTTCCCTGTAATTCAAACTGACAATTTGTTTTCTTTATGCCAGTGTTTCTAAGAGTGGGTGGTCCTTTATATACTCCACCGCAATCACATTTTAACCATATTTTAACAACAACACACTTATGTTTTTTTCCTATCTTTTTGTGATAATAACATATCTATTTTCATGACTTATATTACTAACCCAATCAACCAATTATTCATGAGATGGAAAAACCTAATAATTTTAAATAATATAATTATTTATTATAAAAATACAAAACTTAATAATTAGTTTTTATCAAATAATTTAATAAAGATAATAATTACGTAATAACCTAATTTGTGTCGTATAACCCTTTTTTTAAGAACCATCACAATACTCATCTCCGCTACTATCACCTCCGTTGTCGCCTTCATCACTGCCGTTACCGTCATCATCACCGCCGTTTTCGCCATCATCACCGTCGTAGTTATCGCCGAAACTTCCAACATTATCGTTGTATTGTTCCGCGTAGTTACTATCCTCGTGACCGTAATAACTATAACCCTCGATGGAGTAATAGTTAGAATCGGAACCAAATAAATAATTGTTATCCCAAATTGACATTATTAATTAACAATATCATTAAAAAATGTATACAAACATTGAATTTATTGATATAAAATAAATTAAAATCTGATGATTTATATAATATTTTGCAAAGAATATTACGTCGACTCAAATAATTATCGAAGAATATTACATTGCGTCAAATAATGTAATAAATACAAAATTACACTGTAATCGTGGAATATTACATCGCCTCAAATAATGTAATAAATACAAAATTATACCATAATCGACGAACATCGCGTCAAAAAAATTTGACATACCTAACGGCCCATGAAAAGCTTCACGCGCCGTTATCTTTAACCATTACTACCCGTAATACTCTTTACGGGTCGTGAAATTTGTGCCCGTGACAGCCTTCACGGCCCGTTAAACTATTGAACGACTGATATAATATTGTGTGGGTCTTATGGTCCGTAAGGCCTCTTACGGGCCGTAAGGAGCACGTCCGGATATAAAGGAGGTGTTGCTATAAGAGACCCCAATTACATCAACACTGCCTTTTAATCGCCGATCAAAAGCTTCAAATACGTTAGTGGTTATCGTCTTTTTCCATCAATTTGTTCCATTGTTTGCTCTCATGTATACAGAAATTTGAATTATTATCTTCCACTACCATATATCATTCTAATTTTCTCAGATTTGGTAATTACATAAACAATTTTGTTACGGAATGGATGGTTAATTATTATGGATACCATCATTCTGTATGCAAATTCAATTGTTGATACATTTGAACAATTATTATATTGTTTATTTCTGCGAGTACTACTTATTACATTATATAATTGTATCTTATATTTGCTTATGGCCTATGAGTGTAAAAGGCACCTTGCCTTTCTATAGAAATATAGAATCCTTCACTCTCCTAGTATGCTTTAAGAACTATTTTTGGGTGACCAAAACATGTGACATATGATATATGATGTATGTGTATGAAATAAATAAATAATGAGAGACAGGTAAATTTGGTATTGATGGAAAACACAAAAACATGCCTATTCTTTTGCATAATGATGATCAGAATGGTCCATGATGGTATCAAACTTCTTCAACCTGTAATACTTAACATCATCATTAACAGGCATTAGCAAGCTAGATGAGCTTCTAGTTAGTAGCTAATTTTGAAATTAACAAGCTTGGGCCAATTACAACAAGTTGAGTATTGTAATATTAGATAAATGACTACTATAAAATTGAGTTATTAAATAATCACAGAAGTTTCTATTGATTGGATTATGTATACTTTGAGCTCTGAATTGTTGACTTTCTGTATGCTTTTGAAAAAGAATATTATTCCTTCAAATTTTGGTCCTTCAAACACTTTGCACAATATCGCCGCAACTGTTTTGTTATATGTTGTACCTTGTATCTGTTATTGTATTGTAATTTACATGTTTGAATCATTCATTCATTCTAACTGATATTCAAGCAACTGCATCTTAAGATATTTACAACAATAAAAATATCTGCATGTATTGTTTTGTGTAGATCAACACAATATACAAGCGCAAGATCGAATCTCAATGTTTCATGTGGTTATGTTATCCTGCAAGTAAACAAGATATATCTACATCAATCAGTTTCATCATGTTATGAACCAAATTACAATTTCTTGATGTTGTTGAGTTAAGTTATTGAGTTAGTAATGGATACAATATACAAAGAAACAAAGGTAGACCTTATTTTGTTTGATTAATATGGCTGCTTTTGGAGCTGTTTTATGTCCTAAAATGTAATTGGCGTATATCTTTTTGGCGTATATCTTTTTTGGTTCTTTATGATTTTGTATCTAGGTCCTACTTTAGAGTTTTATGTTGGTTTTAAAATCATATATGATTTTATTCCTTGACTGTTGGGATTTTGTTTTTATCCCCTATTATGTATCAAAGTAATTTGATCTTTCCATCAACTATTGGAAGTAAATGGCAAGTTCACTGTCTTATTGTACTTTTTATGAAATTAAAAGTATTAGCAAGCTCTTTGCGAAACATTTTTAGTGAAGACTTAAAAGACGATCCTAACAATAGTCAGAGGAATTATGGATAGATTATTAAACATAAGATAAAAAAAATCCTTTTATAAGTCTACAAGGGTTCAACTATTTATTCAAGCTCATGCAATTAAGATCAAACAAGATAATTTAATATTTTTATTTTAAACAAATTAACATGATTATCTGGTCCTTTTTATGGGCTGAAATTGGCATTAACTAGATGGAGAAAGGTTAAAATGCACAGACTAATAGTTAACTGAAATTAAAACCGGTTAGAATGGGTCATTAGTTGAATAAGAACAGGTCGAAATGGGTCATTAACAAGCAATTTTTTTTAAATTGACCCGTTCTTGAAGAACCCATTCTAACTTGAACCTGTTCTCACCCAGTACAACGCCTAACATAAGCCCACCCGTTTTGCCAGTTAAAATGAGCATTAAAGATTAGTTCAGAAAGTTATTTTAGCATGATTATTAGAGGTGGCAAAATGGGTGGGTTGGATTGGGTTAGTTTTTGGGTTAGGATGAGTTTGGGTCAAGATGAGTTTGGGTCGGAATGGGTTATTTGTAAAAAAAGAGGGTTTGGGTGAGGATGGGTTCGGGTCAAGACGAGTTGGTTATAAAATTTACCCTAAACTTACTAATGATGGGAGGGAAAGTTGGAACGAGTTGAAAGAGCAATTAAAATTAAACTTTAAGCAAGCATTTTCATAACATCTAGAATCATTAAGCAATTTAGCAACAAAACCAAAACGGGCAATGAAAATAATCAAAAGAACACTAACAATTATACAAATATATTTATGGCATAATTCAAAAGTCATGAACATAAATCACATGAACCTAAAAAAAGATGGAGATAGCCAAATGCAAGTTATCAAGAGGGAGACATACGACGAGTGGATCCGGTTTTTCTTTTATATCATTGTGAGCTCAAGGCTATTAAGAATATTAGCAAATTACTGAATTGTTGAAACCAACAAATGGAAGTTAAAGGTATAAACTAACCACAAAACCGATGACTGGTTTGGCCGGCTTCATGGTTTTAAACCGAACCATGAATGCCTCTAGTCGAAGTCGGCAACCACATCGGTAGACGAGAACACCATGACAAGCCTTACGAGCAATGAAATTTTTTTATGTTTTTTTATTATGGCAACCATGGATCTAAAGTTCATATTGTGAAGTAAAGGTGCACAAACTGGGTTTAGAATCCAAACCATGTCGTGTTTAACTCGGTTCAGGTTGTGGTCAAAATGTTTCAGACTGGGTTCGTCCAACCCGGGTTCGTAATTATAAATAATATGATAGATTCAAAGTGGGTTGAACCGGGTCGGGTCGTGGAAAACCCCCGGTTAGAAATCGGGTTAATGAACAGACGAGGAATCGGTTTGAAACGACGGGTTATACCGGGTCAAAACTGGGTTGAACCCAAGTCGGTTTCAGGTCGCATCCTAAACCCAATTTATTGCACACCTTTATAATGAAGTTTAAAGTTTGAAAAAAACGAAGTGTTAGGCTATTAAATGTTGGACAACTTACAATCCATTTCAACCCTCTTAGTTTCAAACATAAAACCCATCTTGACCCGTATTTTGAATTTCTTGTTATTGATTCAATCCATCCTGACTTATTTAGAAAATTCCACAGGCCTAAAATAACCCAACATGTCATTGGAAACACCCATATGAACCCATATTTAAGTTTATGGGTTGGGTTTGCCGGGCATAATGATTATCTATTCCTATTTATTTCATAAATATTCTATTTCATAAATATTCTATTTCAAACAATTAACCTTTTTTTATCAAGTCCTTTTTGTTAAATATGAATTTTTTAGAGTTTTTATCAAGTCCTAATTGACCATAAATTTACTGCAATTGGTCACTAATGAGCAAATTAACCTTAATTGAGAATCAGTGATGCTAATTAAGCATCACTAACACTAATTAAACGTCAATAAACCTAATTGAGTATCAATGTAAGGCCCTGTTCCCGGGACGTTTACAGCTGGCCAATAATCGCTCATAAAACATATAATTAATTTAACTTGAAATAAACGTTGCAACGGGAACATTTTAAAACAACATTTTCATTACAATGCTTTTGCAAAATAATACATTGTATTAAATTACAAAATACATGTTACATTTCAACACAAAAGCATTATAAATATGGATGCCATCCAAAAGAGCTAAGTAGCCGTCCCGTGCCATCCTCAACAACTTTTACCTGTCAACTGGAAAATGCATAAAAAGTCAGTGTTGCTAAGTGAGTTCTAGTTATATAATAAAACATACTTTACTTTCATTAAAACCGTTCTTTACTTTCTTTCAAATCATACTATACAGTTGTATATGATCACACATCGTACGGACACATAGATAATACCATTATTATCTTCCTTTACTATTCAACACATACGTTCTTTACCCTTCTTTTCTTTATCACATTCTTTATCACTATCTGGATCAGTGTCATCAGCTATGCCCCAAACAAATGGGGTACTGGGCTGAAGTTCATAATTGACTTCCACACTACACATAGCCTGTCACCAGCACCGGGGTAAGCGACAAAGACCCTAACTGTATACTACACTGCCCAACATTATGCATAACTCGGGTATTTGGCCGAAGATCATAAATGACTTCTACATTGCACATAGCCTGACACCAGCACCGAGGTGAGTAATCACTATAAACCACTATATACTACACCGCCAAAATTATGCATAACTCGAGTACTGGGCCAAAGATCATAAATGACTTCCACACTGCACATAGCTAGGCACCAACACCGAGGTGAGTAATCACTATACAAGTGGTCGGTCATAAAGACGGACCCCGGTGTGCATCCTTCTGGGGTAGCTAACCCGCACACTGTTGAACTAACACCCTTCATTGGGCGTGTTTCCACATACAAGGCTTGCAAGACTTACTTTACTTTCTCTCTCATTAATGCATGCATTCTATCATTATGTTCCTTTTTATATTATCTTCTACTTTACATTACATTATACTTTTCATTTCATTAACATTCAACATAAAGCCACAGGAAAGATACACATACATAACAGGAACATAAACATAATCACATAAAACATCGCCATACATAGCATCACCATAAATACATAGCATACATCATACATACATATCATCATGCAATAAGCATCAATTATACACCATAACAGGCACGTCATAACACCTATGACCTCAAAAAGTCAACTTACATAGCCCTCGGGAACCTCCCAAGTCAAAGCCTATAGTTCACCTTTTTCCCCTAAAAGTCAAAATACTCTAAGTGTTCATCCGCATTTTCCTTTTTGTTCATCCACATTTCTTATTGTTCATCCGCATTTCTTTTTACTCATCTGCATTTCCTTTTTTCATCCACATTTCTTTTACTCATCCGCATTTGTTCATCCGCATTTCCTCAGTCGCATGAACTTACTCATCCGCATTTGTTCATCCGCATTAACCTTGTTCATCCGCATTTCCTTAGTTGCATGAACTTACTCATCCGCATTAACTTTCTTCATCCGCATTTCCTCAGTCGCATGAACTTACTTATCCGCATTAACTTTGTTCATCCGTATTAACTTTGTTCATCCGCATTTCCTCAGTCGCATGAACTTACTCATCCGTATTAACATTGTTCAATCGCATTTTCTCAGTCGCATGAACTTACTCATCCGCATTTGTTCATCCGTATTAACTTTGTTCATCCGCATTTCCTCAGTCTCATGAACTTACTCATCCGCCTTTGTTCATCCGCATTAACTTTGTTCATCCGCATTTCCTCAGTCGCATGAACTTACTCATCCGCATTTGTTCATCGGTATTTACTTTTTCATCCGCATTTCCTCAGTACTCATCCACATTTCTCTTACTTAGTGGTCAATGCTCATGTAAGGCCCCGTTCCTAGGACGCTTACAGCTGGTCAATTATTGCACATAAAACATATATATTTTCATCATCTTACATAATAACGTTGCAGCAGAAACATTTAAACAATCATTCCATTTCATTAAAAAAGCTTTTGCAAAACAATACACCGTTATCAAGTTACAAAATACATGTTGCATTACATCACAAAAGCATTATAAATATGGATGCCATCCAAAAGAGCTGAGTAGCCGCCCCGTGCAATCCTCAACAATCATTACCTGCCAACTGGAAACACATAAAAGTCAGCTTTGCTAAGTGAGTTCTAGTTTTATAATAAAACATACTTTTGTTTCGTTAAAACTGCACTTTACTTTCATGCGATCATACATCATACGTACACAAAGATAATATCATTATTACCTTCATCATTCATTCGTTAACTTCCATTCGTTCGTACATTCTTACTTTCATTCATTCATTCATCATTACATCTTTTCTTTCCATCAAACCATGAACTTTACCCTTCAGTCTCTTGGTACTAGGCCGAAGCCTATCATAGACCTTCCATTACGGTGCACTGCACCTCTGGCCACAGTACCTAAGATAAAGTTCAGGTTTATCATTGTCATGTGCTATGCCCTTTTGTTTGTTGGTACTGGACCGAAGACTATCATAGACCTTCCATTACCGTGCACCGTACCTCTAGCCACAGTACCGAAGGCAAGCAACAATGGTTCCATACAAATGGTCAATCACAAAGAAAGACCCCGATGTGCGTCCTCCCGAGGTAGCGAACCCACACACAGTTGGGCTAACGCCTTACAAAGGGGCGTGTCCCGACATACAAGGCTTGCAAGACTTTCTTTCATTCATCATTCATTAATGCATGCATTAATTCATCATGTTCCTCTTTTCATTATCTTCCACTTTATGTTACATAATACTTTCATTTTAATCATTAACATTCAATGTAAAGCCAAGGGAAAATAATCATACAATATAAAAGGAACATCATTATACACAATCATCATACATGGCAATATCATAAATACATAACATTCATCATGCATAATCATGCAACATCATACACCATCAACATCATGCCCAAAATAACCTCTAAGGCCACGACAGTCATCTTACATGAACTTACGGAAACCTTCCACGTCAAAACTTACATTTGCACTTTCCCTCGAAAGTCAGTACATAAACTACGTTTTCCTCGGGTACACCAGCCCTACTTGGGCGTATGGGCACCCTTTAGTCGCATGGCCTCCAGGCGACTGAACATCATGCGAATGGATAATATGCGAATGAACACCCATGCGAATGGAACCCCATGCGAATGGACCTAATGCAAATGAAAGCTATGCGAATGGACCAATGCGGATAAGCATCTATGCGAATGGACCAATGTGGATGGAACCTAGGCGTAGGGACCTCAGTCGCATGACTCCCCATGCGAATGACCCTTAGTCACACGACTGGCATGCGTATGAACCTCAGTCGCACGACTAGCATGCGGATGAACCTCAGCCGCCTTCTTTTGGTCATATGGCCTTGGCAACCGTTGGGCACCCGGTATCAGATCAATCTGAAACTCAATTTCTCTGTCAGGTGGCACTCCTGGTAAATCTTCTAGGAACACGTCTGGAAAGTCACACATAACCGGTACATCGGATAGTTGTCGTGTTGGCGTAACCACATCCTTTACATAGGCCAAGTAGGCACTACATCCACGCCTCATGCACTTTCCAGCCACCGCCATTGAAATTACTTTTGGGATCGTCGTAACCCGATCACCATGAATCGTTACCGAACTCCTGTTGAGCGCTATCAACCGAATCATCTTTCTGCAACACACAATGTTCGCCTCTAATTTCGCTAACCAACCATCCCAAGAACCAAGTCAAAACCATCTAAGGTCATCACGAACGGTCTAACAGGAAACTTATGACCTTCTAGTTCTATGTCACAACCCTCTATCATCTCCGAAATTCTGGTAGACTTACTTATGGCGGTTTCTACATCAAAGGGCGCATCAACATGTCTACTACTAATAGGCATATTAGCACAGCAAGCAGCAGAAATAAAACTTTTACTGGCACCCGAATCGAATAACACCGAAGCTAAAGTTTGGTTCACTAGAAACGTACCGGACACAACATCAGGGTCCGTCCTAGCTTCCTCCTGTGTCATGGTGAATGCCCTGGCGCTCGCCCTCGATCCTTCACTCCCCGTCTTCTTCACCCCGGAACCCTCAGCCCTCGGCTTCTTACAATCCCTACTTATGTGGCCCTCCACGCTGCAGTTAAAGCACCTGACCACACGGCAGTCCTTTGCTATATGCCCCACCTTCCCACATTTGAAGCACACGTTCGACCCCAACCTGCACTCCCCACTATGCTCTTTTCCATACCACACTTCTTCAAACCCGCACCCGATGCGACCACACGACGGTCGTCCACCCGTGCCTTCTTATTACCCATCAAGGCATCACCCCGACCAAACCTCTTTCCATTATAGTTCCGATCACCACCACCCTTCCTGTTACCTTCACCCACTACCACCACGGCTCTCTCTTCGTACAATCTCCCTGCCAAATCCACCGTCGACCTAAACGTGCTCAGTCGGGTAGTGATCATGTGCCGGAGAATGTCCGTTGGCAAACCCTAAATGTACCTCTTAATTTTCCATGACAGAGGCGTCACCTGATCCGACACCAGACTTGCCGTTTTGTTGAACTTCATGGTGTACCGCTGATGTGTCATGGTTCCTGCCTCCAGCTGCTGGAATTACCTCTCAACCTTGTCCATCTCCCGGTAAGGACAGAACTCCTCAATCACCAACTTCTTCAGCTCCGACCATCTCATTCTGCTAATAGCCCTACTACCCTCGGCTTGGACTATATTGTCCCACCAACATAGAGCCGAGTCAACAAAAGAATGGGTAGCAAACTTTACTTTCTGATCTTCCCGGCACTCGCTGATATTTAACACCGCTTCCATTTCTCTCACTCATCGGTGAGCAGCAGCAACAGTGCCGTTATAATCAAAAGTAGGGGGCTTGCATCATTGAAACGCCTCATAATTATATCCTCGTGCCGCCTCCGGCGCAGGCTCTTCTTCTTTCTCTTCTTCATCATCAGATAGAACCGTTTCAGGCTCCGGTTGCTTCCGTCCTCCCGAGGACCTATTCCTCTCTTTCCTTTCCCCTCCCGTACAGCCTTGATAACTACGGTCACTATAGATGGTAAGATCGTCTGCATGACCTGATGGACTTCTTCAACAACAATCTCCTTTACCGAGGCTCTCAAATTGGCGCTCTCATTGCCACCCTCCGGATGAGGGGTCTCGGGTTCTTCATGAACCACCTTTTCGACTCTGGGTCTTCCCCTCTTGGTTCGCGGTTCAGCACCACCACCACCACCAGGTGAAGCTTTCGAAGATCTACCACTGGCCATTCACACACACTGAAAGATTCAAACACCAACAGGGTCATTCAAGGGAACAACTCAGTTTATGTCAAGTATATTAAGTCCCTAATTACAGTGGCTAGTTGTGATTAGCCACTTACTTTACTCTTCATACCCCAAGAATTACCTGTCCTGACTACATCAATATTTAAATCTACAAACAACACATAACCACATACCA
>BJCM01151998.1:0-13398 GCA_018326385.1 Flaveria bidentis
AATTGTATCCAGCTGGCTTTCAAAGTATAGCCGGTTGTAGGATGTAGTATAAGTATCTCATGTTCTTGTATCTTTCTAATATGCTTTTGTAACACTTGTAATAGCACATAGAGAAAGCAATATACTGCATTCTTGAAAACCATACACTTGTGTTCTTTGTGTTCTGTCTCTTACATTACTTGTGTTCTTAGTGTCTCAACTTGGTTAATCCAGTTTATTGTTTGATTAAAGTTTAGTTAATCTCCTCTTTGTGTTGTTGTGTTGTAACTTACACCTTTCAACGATCCTGCAATGAGTTAATCATGGTATTATAAACTTGTAGTGGTAGAATTGTCTAACACAATGCATTAGAGTTTGGATTGTGTTCTGATTTTTAAATTACATTACGTTTATATGTGTGTTCTTATTTAACCCGAATT
Source organism: Flaveria bidentis (assembly GCA_018326385.1). Lineage (NCBI taxonomy): Eukaryota > Viridiplantae > Streptophyta > Magnoliopsida > Asterales > Asteraceae > Flaveria > Flaveria bidentis. The sequence goes on from BJCM01151998.1 coordinate 420, forward strand.
TCAATGTGAAATTTCAAGAAAACAATTTTTTAAATCATTTTTATCAATGTTTTCAAAATTGGATCAGATATTGAATCGATCATCTTGTTGATTCACTGAATTGAATTTAATAACCAGATACCGTTATAAGCATTATAGAAATTAAAATTATATGAATCTAAAACTAAAAAATATAAAACATACATTATAAGAAAAATAGCATAGTAACACACTAAAACAAGTTTTTAAAGTAACAAACAAAAAACAAGTGTGGATATATATATTCAAGCAAATAAAACAATTGAAGGAAAATTTATCAACTAAAAGAAATAAATATAGAATATACACGGGGACAAAAACTATGAAGAAGTCAGAGTAGCCATTATTACCTGCAAGTCACTATATCAAAGACAATGTTTAACACAAACAAAAGTGAAAAACCATATCACTGTTTGTATTCTCAGCAATTTCAAAGCTTTTTTCCTCTCTGCCTTCAAATTTCTTCGACCTCTCCGCCAACACGTCTTTTGCTATCTATTTTCACTAAAGTTTCTTTTCTTCCCGACGTCCACATATAATCCGGTGATCGATCCTGGTTCAACCGGACGGCTCAAATAAAAACGGCTTGCAAGCACTCACCGGTCCGGTCCGGTTACAAATAACCTTGTTTGTAAGTATTATATTTTGTTTCTAAAACTGAATTGCCGTTTACCTTTATGTGGTACGGTTGCATTTAGTTTCATCAAAGAATGCTATTTCTTGCATTTAATTTACTTACATAAGTACTCTTTTAATAATAAATATTTAATATTTTAAAATAATAAAACTAACATTTTTTTATAAAAATAATAATATTTTAAATAAAATAATAAATATAAACAAAATTGAAGTAAAACGACAATTCACTGCTCACCCGCTTCTCCCGGTTGACCCACCTAAGCAAAAAACTATTGTTCTTTGACGTCCATATGTATATGTATTGATGTATATGTATTGATGTATTGATTGTTTATTGGACCTCCTTTTCATTTCGGATTTAATTTCAATATATTCATATATTTGTCTTTTTCCTAGGTTTTCTACACCCACAAGGAAAGTGAATGAAGCACTTCTTGTTTTCCACTTTTTGAAAAGTGAACTAAATTGGGGTATTCATTCGTTAGCAATATGGTCCACTAAACCGAACCATGACGACACGAGTCATGGTTGATCACCTATGTGTATCTACGCTATCATCATCGTATTATCATCCTATAAAACCCACATCAAATAGTCCCAAAAAAACATAATCCCAATCACTAGGTAGCTGCTATATTCCAAACATTGTTTGCAAAATGGATACAGATACGGATAAGGAAAACGACAGGTACCTAGTACTAGAGCCTGCGAACGGGAGAATAACGGACCTCCTTAGGTACGGAATATTTAACAACAAAGAAAGCGGTTCTAAATTCCTCAACGGCTCCCACCAACATATTATTCACCAGGAGTTATTGGGTCCTGAAGACGAGACTGTGCAGCATAGGCTTGTGATCATCGTCTCGATAGTAATGAGGAAATTGATTAAGTTTTTTGGTAAGCCCATGGAGTGGACTGGTTGCGTCGTCGACTTTATACTAAACTTGCTATCGCTTAACGGGGGCCTCCTCGCTTTGCTCCTCAAACTTTTGCTAGGTACCTAATTATAATTTAAAACATGCATGACGATTTTTCTCTTAGAATTGTGTGCTGTTTGGTTAGTTTTTCATAGAATAAATAACCACATATGGATGTATAGTTACATGAAGTCTCAATAGAAATGTTATTTCAATAGGAGAGATCTGTATAACTATATCTGATATTGTGTTTATGTACTTAGAGAGAGAGAAAAAAAACTGCTTACAGTACACTGACATGTGATTGTTTCTTAATTTAACGTTGCTGCTTTCCAGCTGGTCTTATGTTATAAACTCATATTTGTGATACTCTATATGGGAATTCATGGATTTAGATGTGCACAGAACACTCTGATGCATTCATGTAGCATTTTGTTTGAGGTCCAGTTTCTATTCTAATTTCATTTGTGAACATTGGTATCCATCACAGAATGTAATGTTTGTAACATTAGTTTTGGTCCTTACTTTGTCCTTATTGAGTGCCGTTTGCCGCAACACTGCAAACTGAATGCCAATCGCGCAACTCTGTGTAAATGAACACCACTAGTTGAATAAAAAGTAGAAATCGTTTCCAGTTTTATTGATACAACATATATGCACTTATAGTATAGGCACCTATACTATAGATTATATGTATTTTTTTAGATACACAGACAGCTAGAAATAGGGGGTGTTCAATTAAATAGTCAATAATATTACTTATATTACATATGTCTTTAACGCTAGTGGTGACCATACAAAACCGATAACAAAAAAAAACAAAACCATACCAAAAATAATCAGAACCTAAACTGTACAACCAAAAACAAACCGATAGCTACATATTCATGTGTTTTTCGTGTATATGAAACATGATTTCTTATATTATTCATGTATTTGTACGTTTGGAATATGTTCAAAACACTTTAAAACAATCAAACCAAGCTTCATAACCAACCTTTTCAACTTCAAATATACAAACCAATAGTTTTAGTTGCTTGAATTCAAATAATCGAACCATCTGTTTTTGTGGACCATAAAAATCAAACAAAATCAACTTTTGAACATCCCTATCAAGAAAGGATTTAACTTTGTTTAAGATATTATAAGTTGCTCTGAAAACACATCTTAATTTTAGGTAACATGGATGTAAATGACCTTGTTAAATAAATAAATAAATAAATAAGAAAATTAGTTATAATATTCTTGATTAATGCAATGTGTTGAGGAAATGGAAGCAGGAAAGATGGTAGTGATTCCAAAGAGAGGGTCAGCAACATTTATCAGCACAATTGGACATATCGATGGGCGAATCGATTTGGAAGAAAGCGTCATCGACTTACATCCCGGGAGCAAGTCACTTATGGACCTCTCTATGATGGCTTCTAAATTGGCTTATGAGAATGCTGCAGTTATTAAGAATGTTGTCAATCTACACTGGAAGGCATGCATTCTTAGTTTCTTATCTTAAATATGCATTTCCTACTTGCTTATTCTCTTGACTCATATATCTGTTTTGCTTTGCTTAACAGATGCATTTCGTTGACTTCTACGACTGTTGGAATGGTACGCGTTAATTAATTAATTGTAAAGCTTGTTGTTTCGCATCACATTGACTTGCGGGCATAATGCATTGATGTTTATGTTTTGGGCAGAATATCAAAAGGAGAGATCAACCCAAGTGTTCATATTCTGTGACAAGCCTAAAGATGCAAACTTGATAGTAATTAGTTTCCGAGGGACAGAGCCGTTTGATGCAGATGACTGGATTACTGATTTTGATTACTCTTGGTACGAGATCCAAAATCTAGGAAAAGTCCACATGGGTTTTCTAGAAGCGATGGGCCTCGGGAACAGATCAAATATGTCTTCCTTCCAGGAACTTCTTCGCGTAAACAACACGTCACTTCCAGAGATGGTGGAGAGAAGTGCATATTTTGTTGTCAGGAGCAAGCTCACGAGCTTACTCGAGGAGCACAGGAATGCAAAGTTTTTGGTCACTGGGCATAGCCTAGGTGGGGCCCTTGCCATATTATTCCCGACAGTGCTCCTCTTACACGAGGAAGAGGTCGTTTTACAGAGGTTGCTGGGCGTACACACCTTCGGGCAGCCAAGAGTTGGAAACAGGGAATTAGGGAGGTACGTGGAACCAAAGTTACAGCAACCTGATCCCAAATATTACAGAATGGTCTACTGCAATGACCTTGTTCCCAGATTGCCTTATGACAACAAGACATTCTTGTATAAGCATTTTGGGGTCTGCCTCTACTACGATAGCTTGTTTGTCGAGCAAGTAAGTTGAGTATTTGTCAGTTGTTCTTAATTCTTCCCTTGTATATATATACATATGACCATAATTAACTAATGTGCATATGTGTATGGTCTTATTTAATGAAGAAAGTGGATGAAGAACCAAACAAGAACTACTTCGGGTTGTGGTACCTGATTCCTGAGTATCTGAATGCTGTATGGGAATTAGTGAGAGGAATGACAATGGGAATGGCATACGGGAGAGAATACAAAGAGTCCTGGGAAGGCATAATGATGCGGGTCATAGGTTTGGCGATCCCTGGGATTTCTGCTCATGCCCCTCCTAACTACATCAATTCCATAAGACTTGGAAATTAAAGTCTATTCTACTAGCTTCTTTAATATTCTACAACTACGTATGTGTTTGTTATGGACTCTGTTTTCTGAACGTAATCTACTTCGACTTTATATGTAATTTGTTAAACAGCACCAAGATGTAATAATACGAATACCTTTTTTTGTTCAAAACTTAAAAAATCTCATTTTGTTAAAAAAGTACATTTCAACAATCTCTAAATAAATTCTACTAAAATAGATCTACAAGCAGTGTTAAAGAAAAGCTGAAATATCTCACCTTTATTTAAGATGCATATAGTTTACAAAAAGTGTCATCAGAAATTAAAAGAGAATGATGTATGTATATATGATAGTATATGATACAAACCAAAGCAAAGCAACAACCTCTAGTTTAATCTTAAAATAATGTATTGTAGTATAAGGTGTTCAGTTCATGTACCAAGATATGGACCACGTGTAGCTGTTGGAGGACCGTATGAATATTTCCATTCTCCACAAGCTAAACATCTTTCCGTTGCCACAGGGTTATGTAGAGTACAGAATTTACACGACCATATTTTCATATCAGTGTTTGCATTCCTATTTGTATTCGTATTCGTATTCTTCACGTCTATTCTTTGGGATTCACAGGCTTCACACGTCAGACTTGATGGCTGCAACACACTTTAATACAAATTAGCAAACCCTTTTAAGTTATAACTGATATTTTGCATATACAGTGAATTTACCTCGTTTAATAATGTACAAGCGCCACACTGCCATGATGCTTTAGCTTCTTTTTCATGACTGCTTACCGATGTAGATTGTACAGCTTCACCACAGGTTACCACTTCCGGTAATGCAGGTGCGTCACCACAGCTTACCACTTCCGGTAATGCAGGTGTGTCACCACAACTTACCACTTCCGGTAATGCAGGTGTGTTGGAAGGCTGAGAAGAACACCACAAGTCATCGTGCAGTCTTCTTTCTGCCGCCATAGCTGCCGCTTGAATCGGGGTAAGGACATCCCTCAAGCGGCTGTCACCACCAAGACGTTTTGGACCAGAAGGCAGTAAAGTCCCCCGTTGGACTCTAGCCTCAGCAGCAGCCAGTGCTTTCTGTCTAAGTGATGACAGAGGGGGTTGACGTGTAAATCCACCTAATCTTTTCCCACGAAGGTCGAACCCTTGGCCCGTGCCTGTTATTCCTTTAGCCATCAATTCTTCACATTCCTGTAATTTAACACTCAAAAAAGGTTAATGATATCAGGTTCATTAACTAAAAATAAGAAGCTATAATTATTGTCTTCAAATTACCTTTCTTATTTCATCAAGTAGATTGTAGAAATCGGCATTATGCGGGCCATATTGATTGTGGCAAAGCTCATGAAGCATGGTGTCAAGAATTTGCTCATAAGGAAAGAAGTCAAACTCATTATTTTGCCTCCTAAGTCTTAGTTTTACCTCCTCACCTCCATTTACATTTAAGCCAAGAAGGGCAGGATTAGAGGGCCTGAATGTTAGATAGTTCATCAACAAAAAAACAAAATAATATTCACAAATAACAAGAATGTCATAAGAAACTACAAGTACCAAAATTCAGAAAGAATCTTGACTTTCCATTTACGCTTTCGCATGATTGGTTGAACCTGTTTTGCTACTTTCTCAAGAATTCCTCTTGCCTCGTTTTCTCGGGCCATCTTTAGAGGTTTAACCTCCCAGACTTTGTTCAGATCATCCAGATTCATATTCCCTTGCTTTAAATAGAAAACTACAGTATTCAGTAACCTGGTTTCTACATTGTTATCATTAACAATGACAGGAATTAGCTAATGGTATCTTTGCAACAAGCTTACTAAGAGCATTCACACTATACTAAAAATTACTACTTTTCTCTCTTCTTTGATAATACTTTTACATATATTTATCATTTCATTTTCTCTCATCCACTCACAACCACTTTCAAAAATATTAAAAAGTTTATAAGGAATAAACAGTGATTCCCCAAATATACTAAACGGTAAATTTTATCTCTCCTTCGCTCACAAACTCACATATTTATAGGAAATCCACTATGAATGCTCTAACCATATTTACTTAGAAAACCAAGGACTATTTCCTCATCTTACTTAGAACCACATTCAAAGGTCTAAATACTTCTAGACAATTAAATCAAAGCATGTGACCGATGAACAAGAAGATATCAAGGTAATCAAGTTTTTAATAGCACTACATATGGGCTAGCAACAACATACATAAGGGCGTTTGATCAGATCTCATGTAACTAGCAATGGCTGCATATATCTTTATGGACATCAAACCTTGATCACATGTATTTGATAAGTTAAACTGTAATATTTGGTTCTTTCATTAACCTTGATGCAAGTTTTCAAAAAAACTTAAGCTTCAGTGATAATCAAAATTTCACAATATATCTCAAGTGGTAATGGAACTTACATTCTACATGTTTCTATTAGCACAGAAAACTCGTATTGATTCAAGGATAAATGTTACAAAAGTACGTTAAAAAAAGAATAGTTAAAAGCTGTACAAAGCATGTTTAAGGAATCGCCATGACTAGTAGTTCTTCCAAATTTAATTCTTCACTCTGTTTATTTTTCAATTATAATTTTCAAATTAACCTAGACTCTATTGTTCATCTAGTGATCCCTAATTATATGTGTGTGATTACAGGATGATAATTTCTACAAAGCAAGAAAGAAGAAGAAAGTGCCCCAATCAATATAGCACAAAATAATACGTGATCTAAGATAAAACGGAACGAACATACCTATGCCCACCGGAAAAACTAAAACGAAGATGATTAAATTGAATCGAATTGAATTATGTTTGTGTTTGTGTTTGTGTTTGTGTGGAAATGGCATATTAACACCCTGATAATCTTTTTTATCTTTTTTCGCAAGAAACTACGGTCAGCGATGACGCGTCTGACTTTCGCATCCTTGCCTTGACTAATGTAGAAGAGTCACCCAAATTATATTTAACATTAGTTTCGGTTTTCTTAAGAAACTAAATCGTATCATTTGTTGATGGGGTCAGCCTGACATATTAAAATGGTTTGATTTTAAGAGTATGTCGATATGGGGTTATGAATTGTTTGATTTTTCTACTGAACAGATGTAGGTGAAAAAAATATTTATCAAAATGTATGAAAAATATTTATTAAAATAGATGTTTTTACTTTAATTTTTATGTTAAATTACTATTATACCAAATAATGTATAAATCCCATAAAAATCACACACCCTAAAATTTTTTTCCTAATTCTTCTTCATATTTGAACAATATTCTCCGGAAAATTTCGAACCACCACATCCCTCATTCCCCCGCTTGAGCCCAAAAGTCCTTTGTGTGCAAGGCGTTGACGTAAATTGAATGTGAAAACTTCGTGATAACTAATAAAGTAGTGGTTGTACTTGTAAAGGAATATAACGTTTAAGCGGTGAAGTGCTCCGTTACCATTTGTGGTGATATCCATGGTCAATTTTACGATCTCATTTAATTGTTTTGAACCGGTGTACTTCTCAGTCCAGATACAAGTTATCGATTAGTTGCCTATTGTTTCGTTTTCTCTTATCAATTTTGACAATTTCAAAAGTGAACTAACCTGATGTTTTTAGTAGAGAAATTTTCATAGATGTATATTCATTATTGAATTGATATTTTGGTTGGTGTTGAAAATTTGGATATTGCAAATTGCATATTTTGATGGAGTTATGAAGGCATAAACTTAATTGACAATCCAAATGAGTTGAAATTAATCGGTAGCAGAAGTATTGCCAAAAAAAGAATGTGAGGAACATGAGACAGTAGTTTCCATGTAACAATTGAAGGAAAAAACATACGTTAGATTGAATTAAAAATGTATAATAGATTAGGTAAAGATAAAAGAAAAACAAAAACATTACATGTAATACCCCAAACTTTAATATAATAATTTTAAATGTACGAAATATGAAAATCTTTTTTTCATATATTGTCATACGAGTAAGATAACTATTTGGATGATGACATGTGATGTCAAGATTTTACTATTTTAAGAAAGTGTCAAATAATAATAAAATATTTAATTTTCAATCTTACTCCGTTTTTAACGAAACTTAGATCGATTAGTAGAGAAAAATGAGGCCGTCCCAGCAACGTATTCGAAATTTTATAGAACTTAATAGTATAAAAGTTATGAGAGAAATTAAAGTAAGCATCTGAATTAATTATAAGTAAGCAAGCAGTGAATAAGTAAACAAACAGCCAAGCTACTCACTACTCACTTTCATCGTACGTCGACAGAAAAATGGAATTCTATTGTTTGTCTGCTTGCTATAAAAAGATGCTCATAGGTTTCCTTCAGAATATAAGTTTTCTTGAGAACGCTTTATTATAAAGAGAATCTTGAGTACTCAATACCCCCACTAGGTGTTGTTAATGGTCGTTTTTGCTCGAGTAGGAGCATAGGTAGGGAGACTCTACATCAAATTGTCGTAAATAGTTTTAGGATATGTTATCTATTAAGTTATGTCAAGTTAATTATTACTTATTTTAGTTTTATTATTAGGATTATGATTTTTATTGGTATAGTATTATTATTTTAGGCGTTAGAGTTATTATTAGGGTTGGGTTTAGGTAGCCTACATATATGCACAGGTCGGTAGGGGTATACAGGATCTTGATATATTTAATGGGGTGTGTCGAACTGGCTGAAAAAAAGATAGGGTTCCTCACATGCATCAAGCACACATTTATACCTATTTGACGCCCAGGGGGGTCTGACAAACCCACTGCCGGTGGTTGTGGTAAAACCAAGAATGCACTATGCCTATGGACCCAAATATCACAACCATATTGTATGCATGTCAAAGTAAATTTATAAACTATATAGCATGAGCTCACCAGCATTAGTTGACGTTTTTTTGAGTATATGTATCAAAGGAAATCAGTGAGACTACTCTAGGAACAATGAGGAGACAATGAAATCTAGAGCTGTAGAAATTTATAGTTATTTAATATTGTAATTAAATAATGTATTGTACTCGGAATGTTGTAAGTTTAAAATAAAAACTTTGTTTGCTTTCGCTGTAAGTTGTATCAAGTGTGCACGCTCGTCCGGGTTTCGAGTGGGGTGTCACATCACACTAAATAATTTTCAAATCATCCATTTGGTAAATAATTTTTCCACCTACATCTTTTTGAAAAAAAAAAGTTGGGTTGTTTATTTAACATGGAATTGTTGTGTTTGAAAGTGTACTTAAGCAAATGACTCCAAAAAGAACGCTTTACCTTTTTAATTATTAAATGATTTATGAGGGTGGTTGGCATTCTAGTTGGCATATGGTTTGGGCTTGAAATCTTTAAGATCTCTGATTCACACCTGACTTAAAAGGGTTTTTCTATAATAGTGAGTTTCCTCATTGATAATGTTAATGTCTGAGTTAGATCTGAAACGTCAAAATCTATGAACGTTTGACGTTTCATGCGTGACTCATGAAGAAGCTATTTTTAAAAAAAAAACCCATCACTTCTTATACAACAAGTCTAGAATAATTTGTTAATAACAAAAAATTGTTACTAATTTTTCAGAATCAATTACACTAGTGCTCATGTCCTATGGTTAAATTTTAGTTGAGGAGTGAATAGATGTCAACTTTCTCTATTAGGTGTAGAAATGTTCACACGCGGGTTACGTAATGCGTGAAACTTCGTAACAGAGCCAATTTCAAAACACGATTATAAAAACACATCGTAACAACTATGTTTTTGACACAAACAAAAACCAAAAAATTTTTTTAAGAAAACCCATATGACAGTACGTCATTTGAAGGGATTTAAAAGCATATAAAACATAAGTTAAAAAATAAATACGGATACAAAAACATATTGTACCAACTATCACTTTTTAACAAAAACAAAAATAAGTTGATGACATAATCTTACGTCATGGAAGGTAAAAGAATTTAAGAAAAAAATAAGTAACAAAATAAAGACTTTAAGAAAATTAAATAAACAAATAATTAAAGAGAGAGAAGTCAAAATAAATAAATTTATTCATTTGTGTATAAAAAGAAGAAAAAACTAAAAACTTTTATGCCCAAAATAGAATATCATTGAAATTCAAGGGAAATGACAAAATAGACAAAACCTAAAACTTTTATGGTCAAAGTAGAAAGTCACTAACCACAATAACTAAAATCATAATTATATATATACTAACTACTAAAGTTAGTATGCATCATGGGTTATACATGTGGTTTAATACGTTGTACCTACCTTTTGTTTTTGTTTAAATCTTTAACTTTTTGCATTTTAACAAATGCTTTTATATCACCATATTTTATAAACCATTAATCATATACAAATCTACCAATCAATCATCACTAATGTTGCTACAAGGAAATTAGGAAGTCGTTAAATTCCACTAGAAAGGATTATCCTATGCTACTAAGAGGTAAAATACCGTTAGTCTTGTCGCGGGAGGAAGTCTCCTGCAATCAACCTCGGGTGAGAGGATAATTAGTTGAATGCGAGGATGAAGTGATTGATAGTGAGTAGAGAGTTAGAGAACGACATAAGAGGAAAACTTGCTTGAAGCTTGAGGCTTGATCCATTATTTATGTGCAGGTAAAATAATAGCCTTCAACAGATCTTCTTTGTAACCATTTTTTATAATAGCGATATTTAAGAGTGTAAGGATTATACTTAGAGGCTGATGTAACCAAAAAGCTCTCAACATGTACATGTGAAGTACAAGAAAGTTATTTCAGAAGATTTTATATAACTCAATGAATTATGTTAAGTATCAAATCTTCCGAAGCCAAAAGACCAAATCTTCCGAAGCCAAAGATGAAGTCTTTCGAAGCTTTAAAGATAAAGTCTTCCAAAGCTAAAGACTGATTTCTTTCGAAGACAGAGAAGACGTGCATTTTTTAATCACCTTTAGAGAAAAGCTGACTATTTTCCACTACCACCTCTGAAGACTCACCAACTTAGATGAGTTTGTGAAAAGTTCATACTTTTGTCAAACTGTATATTAAGGTCTTACGTCTGTAACTTTCTACTTTTGTACTTTTATTCTTTTTGTATTAGATAAGGATATGAGCTATGACATGTCATAATCGCTAGTAAAAAACAATATGTTTTTTTACTTTACATTGATCTTGTTGTTTAGATTAGTACTTTCAGTTGGCATTCAAAGTATGTCTGGTTGTATGATGTAGTATAAAGTATCTCAAGTACTTGTAATTTTCAGACAAGCTTTGTAACACTTTGCAAGAACTTGAGAGCAATATATATCATTCTTGAAAACCATATTATCTTGTTCTTGTTTTGATCTTTACTTGTGTTCTTTGTTTCATCATAATCCGATTCCCTATTTAATCGGCTAAGTGTTCTAACTCTCCGACCAACTGTGAAACTGTTGCATTGACCCCATCACCGGTTCTACAAATAGATCTTGCCTTTAAGTTTGTAACTTGCATGCCTCCTTGGTTCTAGGAATTTTATCTATCAATGTTTTGACTTTGCTTTTCACCTTGTAACTTGCAGGATCAAGTTTTGTCACTTAACACAAATTTTAACTCTCAAACTCACTAAGTCACACTCGGTTTGATGATATGATGCAGAATCCTTTAAGAGTTGATAATAATATACTAAGTAAACAAACATAAGAAGATAGGTTTTCCAAGATACTTGTATATTCCACTTATACTGAGAGTCACCATCCAAGGTGAGGTATGTCCCACACCCCGAACGGCACAGGAGTAGCTCTGATACCATTCTGTAACACCCGGCCCCTCGCACCAACAATATTGTCCGCTTTGCCCACGAGGAGCTCACGGATTTGCTTTTGGTTGCCCGTGTGAAAACTTTCCAGGGAGGTCACCCATCCTTGGATTGCTCTCACCTGAGCACGCTTAACTGTGGAGTTCTCCTCTCATCCACAGCCAATACGCCCAAAACGCGTTGTTGATTTTAGAGGCAAGACATTTCTTATGAACCAGGAATCTCTCCTGTCCACGGTCGATGTGGGATATGTGTAGGATGTCACAAGCACCCCCTGTTTGGACTCATTGTCCTCAATGAGCCCGAGAAGTCACCATCCTTGGTGAGGTATATCCCACACCCTGAACGGTACAGGAGTGGCTCTGATACCATTCTGTAACACCCGACCCCTCGCATCAACAATATTGTCTGCTTTGCCCACGAGGAGCTCACGGATTTGTTTTTGGTTGCCTGGGTGAAAACTTCCCAAGGAGGTCACACATCCCTGGATTGCTCCCACCTGAGCACGCTTAACTGTGGAGTTCTCCTCTCATCCACAGCCAATACGCCTAAAACGCGTTGTTGATGTTAGAGGCCAGACATTCCTTATGAACCAGGAATCTCTCCTGTTCACGTCCGATGTGGGATATGTGTAGGGTGTCACAAGCACCCCTTGTTTGGACTCGTCGTCCTCGATGAGCCTGAGAAGTCACCATCCTTGGTGAGGTATGTCCCACACCCCGAACGACACAGAAGTGGCTCTGATACCAATCTGTCACACCCCCAACCACGGCAGTTTCCCGCGGGGCGTGAACGTCATGGAGACCATAGTCATTGATCGACCACTACATGGTTTAGTAAATATACGATGCAAATAAGTTTAAAAATACATAATTGTTTTAGAGTTGAATTGCGGAAGCAGTAGAGCTAATGTAATTGTTTTCAAAACATGACAAATACAACGATAAATGTCCCAAACAACATGAATGGCCCTAAATGCGACGTGGA
>BJCM01151999.1:0-25952 GCA_018326385.1 Flaveria bidentis
ATATATATGTGGGTTTGGTTGAGTTTGGTTTGGGTCGGTTAAGCTATGTTTGGGCTCAGTATGGCCCAAGTAGATTGTTAGAACATAAAATATAACTTTTGTTACGTACTTATGTGAATTAGATAAAACTGGTACTAAGCCTTTAGCGTGGGTTTAAAACCATACTAAATAGAACCAATGTTATATATCAATGTCATGTCATAGTTAGCGATCACCAACATAAAAAAAAGCTCGTGTTTAAAAAATACAAATGAAAAAATAAAACTGAAGATAAAGTAGATATAAAACGTTGAACCACACACGTGAAATGTAAAACATTAAAAACAATAATTAAGTCGATAAATGACCCACTCATTGCGAAAGAGCCGTTAAACGAGAAAAAATAGGTGTAACAATGTTAAATCACATGCGCATGTCATGATATGTTAACTCTCAAAATTGAGACTAAAATGTAAATGAAAATGTTTTAAAGGTTGAAATGTATAAGAGATCAATGTTGAAAATACAAAATCATAGAGATTAAATTGTAAATATATAAAAATATTGGATTAAAAGTAAAATTTTAAAAGAAGGAAAAAAACATACGAACAACTTATAATGCTCATGGTACAAACATTGATGCAACCTTAACTTAACAATTAGTGATAAATAACGATATCAAGCTTAAAAGATTGTTGGAACTTAAAAGAGAAAAAAAGCGGTGATGTGAACTGGACAAAGTATATTGTTAAAAGTTAGAAGATTAAAATATATTTCGATGTGATTTAGATGTTTATATTTGAGTTATAAAAGTTGAAAAAGTTAGTTTAACCAAGATGGCAAATGAGCCATCGAGTGAGCACGTAAGCAAGCCACCCTTATCTCAGGCTCAACTTGTTTATAAACAGAGTCATCTTAGATGCGCTCGTTACAAGTTGAGCCAATTCGAGTGACCCTTTTGCATCTAACTTTCAAGCGAGCCATAAGCTAGAGGTGAACATAAAACCGGGTTCGGACCCGACCCGGATCCAGGTACAGCCGTACGGGTAGTACCCGATGGGAGGCATACCCGAGTTGGAATCGGTTTTAGTTTTCGAGTTTTTTTAGCGAATCCGACCCGAACATGACCTGTCTCAAACCGAACCCGACCCGGTTTGAACCCGAGTTAAACCCGGTATTGAACATACACAAAAGAAAAGAAAAGAAGAGGAAAAAAACCAAACCCGGTATTGGACCCGGTTCCGGACCCGAACCTAACCTACCCGGGTATGACGGGTAGGGTTTTCAAGTAAGTGAACCCGACCTGGGTTCGTACCCGGGTTCACCAACAGTCCGGTACAAAAAACTTGATTGAGCCCAACCTGATTTGAACCCGGTTTACCCACCTCTACCATAAGCCACGAGTTATTTTGAATAGTCCTATCAGAAACTAAGTAAAATAACAAAGAAAATCAAGAATACAAAAGTACCTGATACCAAATAACCTTACAAAGATTACAATAAGATATGTGTTGGCCCATACTTGTGTGGGTGATAATTTCCATGAGGCATCAATGAAGCAGAGGGCCGTGTGACATGATCTACATGTCGATCGAAAACAATTTGGGTTTAATAAAAACAACTGTGGGACCTGCTATTTACACATTACCATGTAATTTCATTAATTTATGAATTGTTTTTGTTATTAGTTTACATATTTATTTATTTTTTAACTTTATTTAATGCAGATGATAACATATGTTTAAGCCCGATTCAATAACTAGACTTAGTCCTTGACTAGATTCGTAACCATTGGAGCGGGGGATAAAGGAACAACAGGATTACAACATTGCACAGGATAAATCAGAATGCAGGAGCGCAGAGCCTTTAAGAGATAATGAACCCTAATTGTAATATAATTTCAGTATTTAGATTCATGAGGTAAGTGTCACACGCCTCTTTCATAAGAGTTAAAGCTTTATTTATGAAAGAAATATCAATCGATAAGAATTGACCTCACATAACAATTATAGGACTTCTGTTTAGACGTGTTTTAATACATTATGATGAATTGAATACAATTTAATATTTTAGGCAAAGGTGGGTGAATAATTTTATATTTTCTATAATATTTTATTTCTTATTAGGCTTATATTATGGGTTTTGTGTATGAACTTTATACTATTCTATCATTCCTAAGATATGTAACTTGTCTTTCGTTACTTTAACTAGAGTTATATTCTTGCCTGTTGCGTCGGCGATGCCGTCACAAATTCAAATGTCATGACGTAGCTACAAAAACACGTCGTCATGTTCACTCATATTATGTTCGGTTAGTCACACTAACAGAACATTTATGATATTCATTCTAGCCTACTACACTAAAAAATATGTGATTTTGAATACAACTCAAATTTCAAATAAGTTTAATATGGGAACGTCTAAAATTTTTTAAAGATAGACACTTACTTTGTTTTTCTACAAATAGTTAATGAGTAAAAGTAAAAATAATAAACAAAATTATTAGAGAATCAAACTAGTCGAATTGTATATTATATATAGTATGATATAAAAAGTATTGATAAGTTATTGGTTAAGTGGTTAGCAACGACAGTGGTCATTATGGAGCAATAAGCTTTTATTAAAGGTTGTAGTTTCTTAGGGTCCCGGGGCATTCTCGTCGCATGGTCAGGGAGCTGGAGTCGCGTGGTAACATAGCAGCCGGTCTCCCCCGTCGTAAAAAGTTATGTCTTTTATCGGATTTGTGGATATATGTTTATAATTTTTTAAAATGTTTTTTTCTTGCTTTAGGTTTAAAAGTTAATTTGGATGAATTTTCGAAGCAAACTTTGAATAAAAGAGAAAAAAAAACTTTGCCTATACTGTTAAACTGTCAAAACCGAATTGTTGTCAAACTAGCACAACAAGCCCAACAAGCCTAGAGTGGCTTGTTCTAGTTTACTTTGATAAACTGTAGTTACTGATTTAGCCAAACGATCTCATCAAAACTGTATGAAAACTACTAAAATACCTTATTAAGGGGTTGTTTGGCAACTTCTGAATGATTAAGTGTTGAACCATTAAGAGGTCTGAACCATTAAGAGCTAGTATATCGTTTAACTATTCAAATACAAATGTCTGACCAATTAAGATAATATGTCTTAATCATTCAGCATTAGACTTCTTAACCATTCAGTACTAGTATAATACTTAACCATTTAGAGGCAAATGTCTGAACTATTCAGACATGTGCTTGTGAAACAAACAGTTTAAACCATTAAGTACTGAATCATTCAAACATCTGAACATTTAAGAGGTTGATTAAGAGGCAGTCAAACAACCTCTAAACCTGTACTGATAGATTGATGTAGACTGTTTGGCAACATTAGCAATTCACCAATGAGGGGGTCCGAGCCCAAATTCTACGACTCTTCTTTTCGACCGGGTTAACAGTTGTTGGGCCACTTAGCGGCCCAATTCCAGTACACGTGGGTGCATTTGTTATTTGGTCCGAAAGTTGACTCACGGCTTATAAGCCCAATCTTAGTAAATTAGAATACAAATTAGAATGCTATTGTTGAATAAATTTTTATATACACTCAATAAGATTTACGAAAACATTGCTGCAGTTTTAAGTTGTATAAATATACAAAGAGTTCATTATGATATTAGTCACCTGAGTTTTTTTTATCTGTTTTGTTAATTTCATTCAAAAATATTTTTATTTTCTTTTGGGTCCCTGACATTTTTAAAAAAGTTTCATTTTCATCATGTTCATTAACTTAGTTATTTGTTTTATTAAGCTATGAACATTTAAGTCATTATACAAATAAAAAGTAAGTTAAATGATTTGTATAATGACTTAAATGTCATTCTACAAAGATTGTTCATGTTGTCAAACTCATTCGCTATCTCTCTTTTAAAAAATCACTTTCTCTTCTATATTCTCTCACATTACTTATTTTGAAGCGTTCATATCAAAGAACATAAATACTCTCTCCCACCTCCGTCTCACTATCTCTCTCCTTTAAAAATACCGATTGAGAAGCTCAAATAATGATTGTGTTAGAAAAAAAAATGCTCATGCATTTGAAAATTTGTGAACACAACTCGGATTATAGTGGAGTTTTCAAGAACTATGTACATGCTTGTACTTTTGTACGCATGGTCGATTTTTTGCACGTGTTCATAATTGTCAAACATAGTTTGCTAGTTATTGGCTAATGGCTATTTGAGGCTTTGAGCCATCATATCAAACTTTTTTTTAAAAAAATCTTTCATAGTTCATATGGATATTCAGTGCCCCTCAAGCATGAGCTTAAAAGAATGGAGGAAAAATACCTACAAATGATCAAATTTAAGTTTAAGAACTTGCATTGGTTTGTAACTCTATTCTAATTTGTAAGGGTGTGTTGGGTGAACGACCACTCAAGGTTTAATTTTTCAAGGGCTCAAACGTTTTTCGTTTACGCATAAGATGTCAATTAACATATATATAAAGTTATAAATTTATTATTAGCTATTGTTCTATGGGGGCACAGCAAAACTAATAAACATTCTAAAATCAATAACATGTTGTAGAGGGGGATTAATTAACCTCATTAACCAATTTAAGTTAAATAAAATAAAATCCATATTTTGTTTAGGATTTAAAAATCGATTTTAATTCAGACGATTATCAATTACAACGATCACCCGCCACCTTCAATTACCCACCAATTTAGCGCCCCGGCATATATAAGTTTCTAATTTAAGAGTATTCACATTATGTTTCCTGTAATGAGTGTATTTCTTATATTATATGGAACGTTTGTGTGTGTTTGTGAGTGAAACTGAGAGAAAATTTTACTATATATTTGTATATTTAAGAACACATTGTTCAACCCTTATAAAATTTTTAAATATTTTAAAAGTGTTTGCGAGTAGAGTGACAAGAAAAAAAATGTATAAGAAATATTATATAATTGAAAAGGACAGATAAAAAATAATAATTTTTAGTATAATTATAAGAATGAAAATAAGAAATGATATGTGAATGCTCTAATAGATTTATTTTTACTTGTTGCACAAAACATTCAAATCTATGAGCTGACTCCGAATAACAAACGACTCGTTTTGAGGTTTAACAAACGACTCATTTTGAACTTTACTCATGCCTGACAGCCTGATAGGGTCAAAGTTTATAGATCTTATTAATCTTTTAAAACAAATTAGTTTCACTTTATTGAATATAGTCATAAGCTATTCAAGCAAGTTTATATCAAGATAATATATTTCTTTTAGTCTTTTTCCTGTATATCTTACTTTATCTATTTTAATTTGTTAAACAACCAAATAATTGAGACATGAATAACATGAGATGTCTCCTAATTATTGAAAACAATTCCTTAACCCATTGGTCTTAATCAACAACCCCATCACTTATGTGGGCCGTAAGACCCAAAAAGCATACTTTGTGAGCTGAAAATAAGAAGATCAAAAGACCAACATTATTTAAAAGTAAAAGAGACTTGTGTAAAAAGCTAAACAAAACTTGCAAGCCACATGTGATGTGAAAATGTCATGATGAATATATGCTTTTTGCTGTCTTTAACCACTTGCCATCTTTTAACATCCACTACATCACCAGCAATTGGTTTCAGTGAAAGGGATTTTATATGATATTGTTGTTTGGTTTATAAGTTTTAGATTTTGCTTAGGACCATCCATACCTCTAAGCCCGATCTCTAAAAGGAGTATTAAGATCCACATTCTGGGATAGGTTTGATAGATGGATATAGATACTACTTGTATATCTAGTTATGTTAGATATATTAATCAGCAACCTTTATGGGTGATGCAGTGATAATCATCTGATTTTTTTAACGGATTTCTTATGTTCAAATCTTACTTCAATTGTTTTATGTTTTTATAGTTTCTTGTCATAATCTCTTAAAGGTCATATTCTCTTGTCTTGTTGTTTGCAGGGTGTCAATGAGTTTTATTAGGTTATCAGCAACAGGTCCTTATAGACCCACATAAAAAGATATCAATCTCACCTCGAATCGACTAAAAATCCATGTAACTAATTTACCTAAACAAGCCAAATAAATTGACAGACAGGCTGACATGTATCAAGTTGTGCACAAATAATAAACATGTTAATCGTAATAAATACATTAAAGTGGTTTACCTCATAAAATATGTATTTGTTATTCGAATTTTAAATGGGTTAAAGGGTCAACATGTATCAATAAAATATGTCAACCTGAACTCAATAAAATATGTCAACTTAAACACGACGGCATGCTTATTAAACAAGTTAGATTTTTAGTTTTAGGGTTTAAGAAACGATTGGTTTGGAGGGATTATATATATAACATAACAAACATTGAATTAGAAAATGTAAAGATAACTTATACATCATATAACGATTAGAGACCAAAAAACATGCACAATATACTATTTCCTTCTATTAAACAATCAAACCCTTTAACAATAATCTTCATATACGATGTTGTTGTAGTTGCAACAGCCTAGAGTAAGCCCCGTCGAGTCGGCTTACAAGTTCACCATGGCTACCCTGTTCCACGATCCGCCCGTCTTGGACCACACCGATACTATCAACCCCTCGGATTGTTGATAACCGATGAGCCACTAGGACTGTGGTCCGACCCCTCATTAGCCTTTCTAGTGCTTCTTGTAGCACACACTCTGATTCCGCGTCTAGTGCACTAGTGGCTTCATCTAGTAATAGAATTGTTGGGTTTTTTAAAATAGCTCGGGCTATCGCAATTCTTTGTTTTTGTCCACCTGACAGTTGAACTCCTCTCTCTCCAACCGGAGTCTTGTACCCTTCGGGCAAACCGCTAACGAATGTATGCACATTGGCAGCGGTTGCCGCTTCAATAACTTCTGATTCTGTAGCCCCATCTTTCCCATATGCAATGTTTTCCATTATGCTTGTGGCAAACAATGCAGGTTCTTGTTGAACTAAACCGATTTTCAGTCTAAGAGACTTTAGATTCAACCGTCTTATGTCTTTCCCATCAATCATAACCTTTCCGGCATTCGGGTCATAGAACCGCTCGATCAATGCGATGACCGAGCTTTTGCCCGAGCCACTGGCTCCAACTAGAGCTTGGCTCTGGCCGGCCCGAATTCTAAGACAAAAGTCCTTGAACACAATCACATCAGGTCTAGAAGGGTATGAAAAGTCAACGTGTCGAAGCTCGATCTCGCCTCGAATTGTTTCAACCGGGTCGGCATCCGGGTCATCCGGGTCGATCCATGTTGATCTGTCGAGGATCGAGAATACCGACCCGATGGCTTCTCCGCCTCGGATGATCTCCGGGGCAAGGCTAACGGTTTCAGCTACTGAGTTGGCAGTAATGACTAGTACAATAAATACTTTTATGACTTTTGAAAAGGTTGAGAGGCCTTTGGTAACGAGGTGCGCGCCATACCATAGGATTAGCGCCTCGGACGCATAAAGAGCGAGTTGGGAAATACCAAAGAGCATGCCCGAAAACTGGCTACGACGAAGGCTTTGGTTTTGGGGCACACGAAGTTGGGCCGAGAATAGTGAAAGGATTTTTTGTTGAGCGTTGAAGGCTGCAACGGTTCGGATGTTGCTCACTCCTTCGCCAGCTATCATGCTAGTCTTGGCATGAGCCTTTGCTGTGTCTCCAGCAAAACCTTTGAGAGAAAGTTGCTGTAAGATAAAAAAAACGTCCATGTTATTTTCATACAATGAGATAATGTGTTAGTTTCTTCTTATAATAGGAACAAAAACTCAAATCCGACAAGAAAATCTAATACCCGAAACATTTGAGACGGATATACAAGCTTGAGATTAGTTATAAAACTTTAATAGATGTGACGTATAATATTAATCACCTAAATCTATCATTAATACATTATATAATTTAAAATAAATGATAGATAGTATTCTGGATTGTTAATTTTTAAATAATTTAAAAGAGTAAAATTCCGGTTTCAGTTTTTGTGTTTTGAACCACAACCGTTTAATGTTTAAAATGGATTTTTTTAGTCGAATAGTTTCGTTTTCGTTTCAAAATGAAACAATTTTAGAATCAGAGACTAGAGTATATTGTAAAAATATTGTCATATTTAAATATACATACTCTCTACTTTATAGAATTTAAACATCAACATTTGGTCGGAGAACAGACTTATCAACTTGACATTGTTATTTGTTTTAAGAAAATTGTATTAAATAAAATGATGTAACTACCCTAGCTACTGTTCTAAGAAAGTGGGAAGTGGTTAAAAGTTACTATTGATATCTTGGGGCATGAAGTAAATGGGCAAGTGACAAAAGAACACAGATATCTAGTACTGTCATAGAGAACACCAGAACTGAAGTAAGTATTCAAAGTCAATGAATTTGACAACACAGGTTCCCATGGAGTGTGGATGCAAATGCATGATAAAAGAAGAAAACAAAACACTAAAATCTAAATAATGCTTCTGACAATCCAACCCAAATGGAAGAGTGAAAGTTGACTGTCAAATAGACCATCCAATAATGGTTCTATACATCGCAAAGT
The DNA here is from genome assembly GCA_018326385.1 of Flaveria bidentis. Classification (NCBI taxonomy): domain Eukaryota; kingdom Viridiplantae; phylum Streptophyta; class Magnoliopsida; order Asterales; family Asteraceae; genus Flaveria; species Flaveria bidentis. The sequence continues at coordinate 8,511 of BJCM01151999.1, forward strand.
TCACGGGCTAAGAATCTCTGCCATCTAGTCTACAATTTTGTACTATATGCAAAATTTTCTACTGTTTACAAGTGGTTTTTGTTGCCATACAATCAATGGCGATCATATGTGAGAAATTTAGTACCAAATATTTGTAGTTGTTGAGTACATTTTGATCTAAAATCAAAAGGAGATGGAAATTTTCAGACTTTTTTGAATTTTCAAATGTTAAAGTGGACACTTTATTGAAATAAGAGAACATATGGTGCTAGTATCGGGAAAGTATGAACCGGAATGCAGGAAGCACATGCTGGGTCCTTGATATCTACCACTTTTAATATAATACATACACATCTATCTATGACGGGTCGATGTAAATTAGTTATAGTATAAAATTAGAAGTAGATTACATGAGTGTATGCATTGTTGTTCTAAACAAAACACAAAACACTGAAGTGTGTAGAAAATGTATCTCTTCTAGTAATGGGATCAAGTCTAATAGTTGGTGTAGATTTAACGTAGGATTAGAGGTGTGTGGGTTAGCCATTCTACACAAACACATACTCTTGTTTTATATTAAGATAATATTATCCAAAATCAAGATTCAAGATTTAGAAATTTGATGCATTTTCTAAATTGAACAGTATGATAGTGTTGGTGAGAGTGTAATTACCTGAGCAAAATGGGCCAAAACAAGAAGAGGGAAAGTGGCAAGAATGAGAAGTGAGACTCTCCATTCCACAATGAATGCAACCACAAATGAAGTGAGAAGAGATGTCATGTTCTGTAATATAACAGATATCCTCTCGGCTATCGCTGATTTGACATCAGCAGCGTCTGTCGCTAGACGGGCTGCGACTAGACTAGAGTTATGCTCCTCTTCATCGAACCATCCGACTTCGTTCCTCAAGATCGCTACACAAGAAAAGAACCTTTTAAAAACTATAAATTGAGTATAAAAAAACTTAACAAGCAAGGATATGCCCACGTCGTCAATCAGGATAATTTGGTCATTTGATATAAGAAAGAATGTAATCCAGATGTATACCTGAAAGCATCATCCTTCTTACTCTTGTAGTGAGGTTTTCTCCCATTATACTAAAGAAGTAATGCTGGATCAAGTATGCAACAACCGCGTATAGACCTGCTCCAACATAAATGAAAACATACTCTTTGGTCTTGCGCTCCATTCGAGCAGGGTTATCAAAGTAAAAAACTTCAATCATGTTGCTCATCACAATGGCAAAAGTTGGACCAATAAATCCTGATAGAATTGATCCTACAGCGCCCATTATTGAATAAGGCCACTCCGGAGCATTCATTTTCAAAAGACGAAAGAAATACCCGCTTGGAGCTGGATTTTTTCTATCTGTTTCAGCATTGGATATCATTTCTATACGGCCATCTGCACCAGTGCTATACTGATAACTTAAATTTCTCAAGCTTCCAGACCTGAGGCTAAGAGATTTTGTTGACAGTGAATGGCTTAATCGTGATGAACGTGTGCGTCGAGTTGAAGGGTTTGAAAAGTCTCGGTTTCCCACCATTTCTTGGAATCTAATCAACGAAGCATATGCACCATGTCTCGAAATCAGTTCTTCGTGTGTTCCTGTTTCCACAATCTGTCCTTGTTGAATAAATGCTATTGAATCAACATTTCTTATGGTGGATAACCGATGTGCAACCACAACTGTTGTCCTTCCAACCATTAAACGGTCAAGAGCTTCCTGAACAATGCTCTCAGAACCTGAATCAAGCGCGCTGGTGGCCTCATCAAGGAGCAGGATTTTTGGGTTTTTTAACATTGCTCTAGCGATTGCGATTCTTTGTTTTTGACCACCAGATAGCTGAACCCCACGCTCACCCACCTGCGTGTTGTAGCCATTAGGAAGCATGGAAATGAAGCTATGAGCACTAGCAGCAGAGGCTGCAGCTTCAACTTCTGCTGTAGTTGCATCAGGTTTTCCATAAAGTATGTTTTCAAGAATGCTGGTGGCAAAGAGTGCAGGTTCTTGATTCACTAAACCAATTTGATCACGCAACCATTTTAGTTGCAGCGTCTTTATGTCCACATTGTCTAGCAATATTTGGCCTGCATAACCACACAATTCATTCTGAATACAAACAGTTTGACAATTACATTAGACACACAAGAAAATTCGAGTAATTCACCTTCATTAGGGTCATAAAACCTTTCTATCAGAGAAACAACGGTGCTTTTACCCGACCCACTACCACCAACAACAGCAACTGTCTTTCCAGCAGGGAAGTAAATGGAGAAATTTCTGAAAATAAAGACATCTGGCCTTGAAGGGTAACTGAAAGATATGTCCTTGAACTCGATATTGCCGTTAACCTCTGCTAAACACATCCCATCTGTAGAGTCTTGAACTATAGTTGGTTTTTGGTTGATAATTTCCAGTAATTTGTATCCAGCAGCTTTGCCTTTGCTGAATGCACTAAGATTTGAAAAAGACTGACCCAAACTCCTGTTGTGATTCACTTTTTTTTATTAAACTTTGAAGAAGTGATAGTTGATTGGGATTGTGAAACTTGATAAGTGAAAAAAGATCTTACATGCCACCAACAATGGCAGAGAAAATAGCAGTAAATGCTTTTCCACCATCTGTTTGCCCATTCCTGATAAATACACCAGCATACCAGAACACAAGTGCCCATGACATGCATGCAATTCCATATGTACATCCCAGTCCCAAACCCTTTGCCATCCCGGCCTTGTACCCGAGCTTAAGCGTGTGCTGTATTGCATCTGAATACGAGTCTAGAGCCTTTGTCTCGCCCACGTATGAGTACACTGTTCTTACTTGTGCAATAGCCTATCATATATTCAAAAAGTGATTAGCTTTAGAAGGTAAAACTTGAATTTGAATTAAAAAATCATGACTATGTGAGTCATAATTTTACCGCGTAGATGTATATGATCAAATTAGTAGTTGATTAATACCACACTAAGGAAACATGAGAATGAAAGTGAAAGAGTAAAAGTAAAGTTACATATGAGGCAAAGTGTTCTTATCACTGTAGCGCATGCTGTATACTATATGATCACAAAAACTTTGAAACTACTTTAGTAGCATCATTGGTGCCCATATATTAAATAATTAAATTCATCAAGATAGACAAAGTTATTTGGATATTGAAAGAAATTCTAATGACATGAAACTTGTGGCAGACTTCAAAGATATTTTGCGACCAAATTAGTTTTTGTATTCTTCATTTTTCGGTTAATAAAGTTTGTTGGGGTATCGTTTTTTTAACAAAAAAGTAACATATCTAGACTAGAAACAGTCAGCGAGACCACCTGTTCGGCTATGATGCCAGCATTGGCGTAGGACTCACGGCTCTTTGAAGTGAGGCCCGTAAGAGTATATGCATATAAGCCGCCTGCAAAAGCAATTCCGGGGATGACTGCAACACTTAGAAGAGCTAGCTTCCATGCTGACACAAAACCAACCACCAATCCAGCCAAAAATGTAGATAGATAATGGATGAAGTTTCCCACCTAATATTAAAGCACAATGAAAATGAATCCTTAAATACTATGGAGATCAATAATTTGAAGTTAAAATTGTATAAAAGTATCATATAATGGCATTTAAAAACATAACACATCCCCAACTCCCAGATTACAAAAATCTTTAAAATTCATAAAGGTGGAGCAGGTTAAACTATATATGCTAACGTGCGCCAAACATGATAAATGCCATAGAATGCTTTTGCTGGACAATCTTCTCGTAGAAGTGAACTACAAAACTTAAAAGATGATGCCCGGCGCGGGTTAACTCAAGTATGCTAACATGCGCCAGTTAACTTCCATCTTTCATTGAACCCCACTTCCCCACCATTAATGGACAAACAATAGATGTTGAATCTTTTTCCGTTTTATTTCCTCAAAATGAATTCAAACAAGTTGGTGTACGCTCAAAAACGTTCGGATGCAGACGAAGTACCGTCGTATCACATTTAATGGCTAAAAGTAAATGTATAGAGATTAATATATTATATTATTTTTAAACAACGAACACACTCCCCTCTAATATTAAAATCACAACGTGTGTATTTTACATGATTTAAACTTACAAAATCTTCTTATTTTACTCACTAGGGTATGTTAAGCGTACATAGTCATAGAGGTACGTTTAACTAACCCTAAAAAAAGATTACCTTCTCACTAATGGCGTCTTGAACAAGAAGTGTGTCTGTCGAGATACTAAAAACAATATCACCCGTTCTCGCATCCGTATCGTAGAATCCAACGTCTTGTTTCAAAACTGCTTCCAAATACCTCTTCCTCAACGCGCTCACTTGTCGTTCTCCGGTATACATCCAACATCCAATCTCTGTTTCATCCTCAATTTTTAACAAAATTAATAACTACTTAACAATTAATCACGCTTACTTAATTGTAACTTTAATCATATAAAACTATGAAATTTTGCAAGTTATAGGAGATGCAGATATGTGTGAACTACAAAAAAGTATTCCAAACTTTGACAAGTGCGTGACGATAAGAACAATAGATAGCAAGGAACCCACGTGCACCTCATCCTTAGTGAACTGGCTAAAATAAGCACTTCCAAATAATAAAAAAACCAAAGCAATAATATATGCAACTACTAAACTCGTAGTCAAACATACAAAACTTTTTTTACGCAAGTATACAACGCAATAAGGCTTAACACACAACATGACAATAGAAATTATAAAGAACAACATTATCACTCAAGAGTATTGGTATGTGTGATAATTTCACCACCTATGTATAGCAGGGTTCACCCTGCTTTTATGATAATAATATTTTTTACGAAAATATACGTTGAATTATACAAATACTCATTTATATTACCCAGACATTCTATTAATTTTATTTCTTTTCGTGTATCTATATTATATCATGTATAAAAAGATATAAAAAGATAAAAATAGATTGAGTCTACTAATAACATATTCTTGTTTCATAATTTCAATTTTAATTTTTTATATACACATAGAGAGAGAGAGAATAACGGATCGAGTTTAGCTTCTCACCTGCATAAGACGATACGCACACCACCAATCCGAGATAAACGAAATACAAAGCATACTGCATTAATTGACAACACAATTTCAGATCTGAATCTGCAACATATAACGATAACAATTAATAACGATAACAACAATATGAACAACAATATGACCTTAGAGACTTCATGAGTCATGGTGTTCAAATCGGCCTGGTATTTCCCGAAGCCATTAACCATTTGACCGAACAAGAGGAAGAAGAACGGCATCGAAGATCCGTGAACAACAGCACCGAAGCTGCCGATGATCATGAGAGCATAATCGAGGTGATCGGCGAACGTAAACAGTTGGTGAAACGACTGCGTTTGCTCCTTCTTCTTCTCTGTGTTCTCCGGCATTGTCTCCGTTGAATCCGCCATTGTTGTAAGTTGAAGCTCTCAAGCTCCGGTGGTGTAATGGAGTTGAAGATTGTGTGTGAGGTTTTAGAGGTTGTACAGGAGGAAGATAATAGAAGATAGCTTAATGGCCATTAACGAAGGGAGTGATGTTGAGGTTAACAATGGCGGAGGTCGACGGTGGTGGAGTAAGAGATGAGATGATATGAGTTTAGGATGACTGCACTTGTGAAATGTGAAATGTGAAATGTGAAATGTGAAATGTGAGTGTGTTTGTGTGTGACTGTGAGAGAGAAGAGGGTGTTTTGGGTGTGTTTTGGGTGTGTTTTGGGTGTATGGAGAATGTGAAGTTGGGGGTATATAAAAACAAGAGGGGTGTTTCACTTTTACCCTGGTTAGTGGCCTCAAGTAATCGACAAATTTGAATTTTGTTTATACTATGTTAAGTTTGTTCACGTATAATACACGAATTGAATAAATAAAAGATTAAATAAAAATTAATAAAAATTTATGTATTATAAAAACATATTTGAAGATAAAATATGATTATAAGTACATATAAATAATTATTTTAAGTAAATAAACAATTATATATTTTTCTCAAACTTTTATTTTATAGAAAAATTGTGAATTTTTGTTTTTAAAGTGTGTGTTTTTAATAATTTTTTTTAATTTATTAAATTATATATTTTTTAATTTGAAAATTGTATGAGTAATATTATTAGTATTCAATGTTATTATTAATAATATAAAGAAATAAGAAAGTAAGTATAATGAGATCTACAATAGTCTTATGCTTATTTTAGTTTTTTTAAAGATAGATAGATAGGCTAAACAATCATTAAGTAAACAGAATTAAAATTTTAATGTAAAATATATATGTAAAATAACATGAATAGTTCAAGAAGTAAAATAATTATACCAGATTTAAATCTCTTATGTAAATAATTTTATTTTTAAATATTCGTTTTAAGATTTTTTATAAAAAAATATTTTTTATAAAAATCTTGTTTTTTAAAAAATATGATTTTTAATTATTCTATTTGTTATAATAAGACTATTTTACAATAATTCACCTGTTTATGATTTTTTTAAAACAAAACGGTTTTAAAATAAATTGTTTTAAAAATGTTTAATATTTTAGAAAATTTTATATTATATAAAATTTTAGTTTTTTGTTATTAAGATTTTAATTAAAAGTTGTTATTTTTATGTTCCTTCATGAAACCTATTTTAAAAAAGCTAGTTTGATTTAAAAAAAGAATAGACAAGAGAGAGAAAAATAGCAATTAATAAAATTTATTTTTAATAAGAGAGAAAAATTTGTTTGAGTATTTAAATTATTATAACAACTTTTGGAGAGAAAATTAATGTGCGAATGTCTAAAAAATGACAAATGACAAAAACATAAGTTAAAAAAATGACAAATGAAAAAAAAACATTGTTTTATTAGAGACTAGATTTAGTAAACCCGTGTATTACACGGGTTAATTAAATAAAATACTAATATAATAAAATTTATTAATTATAAATAATATTCTAAGATATGATATGACTGAAATTACGTATGAGAAATTGAAAAATAACTAATAAAATAGTGATATCAATTTTTTAAAATTTTGTTATAAAATTTTTCCAAAAAAATTAATATTTTGTTTTAAACAAACCGTATAAAATTGTCATTTTTAAGATTTTTCTTATTATAACTCCCAAATTAATTATTTTTGGTTTTAAAAAATTCAATATTTAAAAATACCAAATTTTAAAATATTTCATATCATTAAAAATGTTTTATGCGTTAGAAATTTTTATCATTTTATAAAATTTTTGTTTATTTAGAAATAACATTAATAAATAGATCTCTTTTTTTATTTATTAAATGTAAAAGAATAATAAATAATATTATTAGTAATTAATGGAATTATTTAAAGATGAGAGAGAGATGGGAAAGTTTTGGTAATGATAATTGTGGTGCTGCTACGTGACGTTCAAGTTATTTTATAGATTATAGATTAATTACCAATGTATTAGGTTATTTTATTAGATTAATTACAGTTATAAAATAAACATATCTATAGTAATAACTGATTATATTGGGTGAACATATGTCACCAGACTCTATTATTTATTTTCTCATCATATCATTTATCAAATTTTAAAAGATTAAGATAACTAATTGTTAAATTCTTTTTCTTTCTCTCTTTATTTCTTTCCCTCATTCTTTTTTTCTCTCTCTCTTACTTTAAACATTTCAATTTTTTTCTAAAATCAATATTCTTTATAAAACATAGTTTTTTATTAATTAAAAACTAAACTTTTTGGTTGAAAATACACTTTTTCAATTTTATTACTTATAAAACTAGAACTCACTCAGCAACGCTGACTTTTGTACATTTTCAGTTGGCAGGTAATTATTGTTGAGGATGGCACGAGGGTGAAGCTACTCGGCAGGGAAAGACTGACATCCATTCGTATTCTATGTTGCCGTTGTTTTGTAATGCAGTAAAACAATTCTTTTGTAAATAGATTAACGATGATGTATTGCTTAACAACAATGTTTTAAATGAAATGAATGGTTTTTGATAAATCATTTCCGTTGCTTAAGTTTGTATGATTATAATATGTAGTGTTTTAACTGTTGTGATTGACCAACTGTGAGGTTTCCGGGAACGGGGCCTTACAAGTTGCTTAGGTTTTCGGGAATGGGGCCTTACAGAATTACATTATAAACTTTATCTAATTCAAATTTGAGTGAATAGTTCGAAATAACTATGGGTAAGAAAGCTCAGCTGAGTGACAAAGGCCTAATTCACCTCAAAACTACACCCTTCAACAATCAATTATTGATTTACTGAATGAAAATAGAGGAAATTAATTTGTAGTAGAAAAACATAGAGTTTAAGGTGGGTAAAAATTTGAGCTAATAAAAAGATTGTTTAAAGTAACTGATATGTGAATTCTTTATTTGCACAAATTTACACTTTAGATATAAATTTAACAATGTTTATATCTAGAAATGGCTACTTTGAAAGTGTTTACGTGCAGGTTGAAGATGAAAGAATACACAAAATTTGAAAACATGTGAAACGAAGATGTAGGGGCGTAAAAGTCCCTTTTGGCGTATTTACAACCTCCATTGCCTTATCTGGCATATTTTATCCCATAGACATTAGAGGATACAATACTTTAGGCCATAGATCAGGGTCTATTTTACTCTCTCGGGTGTACTTTATAGTGATGGGCCGTGTAACACCCGGCCTCTCATACCACCAATATTGTCCGCTTTCCCCACAAGGAGCTCACGAATTTACTTTGGTTGTCCAGGTGAAAACTTCCCAGGGAGGTTACCCATCCCTGGATTGCTGCCACCTGAGCACATTTAACTGTGGAGTTCTCCTCTCATCCACAGCCAATGCGCCCAAAATGCGTTGATGATATTAGAGGTCGGACATTCCTTATGAACCAAGAATCTCTCCTGTCTACGACCGATGTGGGATTCACCTAGGATGTTACAAACACCCCCTCTTTTGGACTCATCGTCCTTGATGAGGTTTGCCCCACCATCCTATCTATGGATGTGGGATTAGCCTAAGGTTCACTCTGAATACCCCCGAGGACTCCACCATCTTTAACGGCACAAAAGTGGCTCTAATTTCATTCTATAACACGTGGCCTCTCTTACCACCAATATTGTCTGCTTTGCCCACAAGGAGCTTGCGGATTTCCTTTTAGTTGCCCAGGTGAAAACTTTGTAGGGAGGTCACCCATCACTGGATTGCTGCCACCTAAGCACGCTTAACCATGGAGTTCACCTTTCATCCACAACCAATGCGCTCAAAACGCGTTGATGATATTAGAGGCCATACATTCCTTATGAACCAGGAATCTCTACTGTCCACGGCCGATGTGAGATTCGCCTAGAATGTTACAAAGGTTGTGATCGTACCAACACTAATGCACCAGATCCCGTCAGAACTCCACAGTTAAGCGTGCCCAGTTGGCAGCAATCCAAGGATGGGTGACCTCCATGGGAAGTTTTCACCTGGGCAACCAAAAACAAATCCGTGAGCTCCTTGTGAGCAAAGAGGAAAATATTGGTGGTATGAGAGGTCGGGTGTTATAGGCAGCTTCTGACGATAAGTATTGGTTTTTTGGCCAAACTAATTTGTGCTTCCAAAAAGTCTTCATCCACTATACACCATTAGAGGCTAAGAGACATCAAGATACAAAGGAACCTCGTTAAAAAAGTGTTTCATCATTAAGATTGTTCTAGTCTCTACTGAAATCATAGCACCTGATCATCAAAAATGATTATATGTGGCTAAAGCCTTAATCAAAAGTAAAATATGTCATGTAGGTTAATTCGAGTTGCAGTACAAGTAAAATATGGCTTGTTGAATGAATTTTGTACGCCATTTCTACTGTATGTCCTCTTTATTCACCCACCACCCACCATAGAAACATGTTCGCTAGCATATTTTACGCCCGATTTGGTCTTTTGTGAAAATCTAACCCGTTTTGCTTATTTCTTTCTCCTAAAATCCAAATCTTTTCTCTTTTTCCAGATATTCATTCAAATTTATTCATTTTCATCAACTTTCTTCCTTCTCTCTAATAAAAAAGTTCAAGAACCTAGATATTTCCCATTACCATAAAACCCTCAACTCTTAGTCATATCATGTGATTTTTGTTGGAAACATTGGTATTCACAAGGAGAATAAAACCCACGAATTAATTTTTGTAAAAAATTCACGATTTGAATATTCCGTGAACGTAAGGATTTGAATTTTTAAGGATTTTAGTGTTTTTTCAAGCAAGTTTGCGACTTTAGACATATAACACTTCTCAAGACAAATAAGGTATGTCAAATTTCACTTGCTTTTAGTTATATATACTTTATGTTAGTAGTGCTTAATTTTTAGCACAATGTATGACTATAACTAGTCATTTAAGTCTTGATTATGGTTTATGAGGTGTTTATTTGGCAATTCTTTTTTCTTTTTTAAAAAAGGGGGTTGTGATTTTGATGGCTTATTATGGAAGTTTAGTACGATGAAAGTAAAACATAATGTCTCTTCAAAGTGTGGTTTTCCAGACATAAATAGAAGTGGAAGGTGTGTGTAATGTTTTGGTTTAAAATGAAAATTTAACAAATTAGGTCTTAACCTTATGACATCCTTAAGTTTGGTCACTTTAGGATTATGTTTATGAATAAAAGATTGGTTCATTGATGGATATTTACTGTAATGATTGGGTTTACAAGTTGAGTGCAAATAATAATCATTTGACAATATAGTGCACAAAATAAACAAGAGATGTTGGCCTTTTTAATATTGTACAAAAGAATTTGATTTCTTCCGAGCTTTAAAAGCCATCATGGCTATTAATATTGATTAATCCTTTGTTATTGCAGGAATCATGAGTAAGAGCAAAAAACCTACAAGTAAGGAACAAGGATTTTTCTTCTTCATCAACATTAAATAAGAGACCAAGAACTAAACCAGAGTTAGATGGATCACAAGGTAAATGTTTGTATTGGCCACATTATAAGCGACAATCAATACTTTGAGAAGTATGGAGGGAATAATTGTATCATAACAAACTGGTAGATTTGACTCAAAAACATAATTTAGTTATACCCAAAAGATCAGGAAACTCTTCTAATTTCAAAATCTATAGGATAAGTGATTGTTTCGAAAGACTTGGATGATTAAATGCTTTCACTAGTAAAGGTTTTGATGGGGAACATATTTATATGGATGATATCATCACATGGATGGATACATTAAAGAAAACTTAGGGTAGGAATCCTCAACGCATTACAAAACTTGTTGGCAATATGAGAGAATAGAAAGTAAAGCTCTCATTCCATACCTTGGATAAATTGGTCATTTTGACGATAGTGGAAAATAGTATGAGCTCTTATCGCATGATGAGATTATCAGTGAAGATAAAAACAAGGGGTTAGGGTGGATTGATATGTTGAGAGAGTTATTTGTTCTTCCAGAAATCAAACTATCTATAAAAAATGACCCTTGATAGGGAACGAACTTAAACCACTTTCAAGACTCTTGTCTACCATTTTAAGTTAGAATATCCTATTAAGGGCCAGTGACCAAAGAAAATATAATAAATAATGATGTAAGAATTTTGTCTCTTTGCACCAACCATCCTATGATATCTTCTAAGCAATCGGTGCTTTGTAGTGTTTGGGAGGCTAGGGAGAGTAAGCAAAGGAAAAAGATCCCTCATGGTTGATTACTTGTTTGCTACTTAATGCACAAAAAGTTTTCAAAGATGCCCAAGAGTGCCCCTAACAAACACATACCCTTTGATAGAGCCAAGATTCATACTTTGGAATTTACTTTTACAAAATCAAAGTTGGAGAACGTTAAGGGTAAATGAAAGTATGAGAAGATGAAGGGTGAGCGAAATGATAATGATGATGAGAAGGATGATGGTGATGAGACTAAGGGTGATGAAGAGACGGGGGAATAGAAATATGATATAATGGGCATACCTTAAGAGGGAGCATGACCGTGAATAGACCTGCAGCTTTGAGTAGCTGCATTTCACAAGAAATGGATCAAGTTGTATACATCAACATAAGTTTGAGGGAAAATCAAACAAAGTTATGATTAGAGGGTTGCTCATGAAAACATTTTGACGACTTGAAAAATGAGCAAGAAATTATAACTAATGATAGGTGGGAATAACAACAAGTATATTAGAAGAGTAAGATTCAAGAGCATGAGTAGTATCACAATCATAGGTATGATTATGAAGAGAGAATAATACACTACCTTGATAAAAGGGTTGAGGATAATCACATATTTTTTCTTTATCCTATTAAGATAAAAAAGTTGCTCCATATGAAACCCTAGTCTTATAAAAAACTATATCCTGTGAATAAATCTCTACTAATAAATAATTACATTGGGTGGACACATATTATTATTAATTATACTATTTATTTTCTCGCCCAAATCATTTATCAAAGATTAAAATAACTATTTTTAAATACTTTCTCTTTCTTTCTCCCCCACCTTTTTCTTATTTTAAACATTTTAATTTTTTCTAAAACCAATATCTATATAAACATATTTTTAATTAATTAAAAACTAAATATTTTGATTAAAATTATTTTATTTCAATTTTTTTTATTAACTATGAATTTTTTAACCAACGTATCTTAACACATATGAAATATTCTAAAACTGATATTTTTTAAAATAAGAGTTTTATATAAAACCATTTTCCCTAAATAATATAAAATAACTAAGACACGGAGTTTTTAGACAACGATTTTATAAAAATGATATTTTGCCAAAGCAAACTTTTATTAAATACGAAAATTTATTTATAAAATAAAATTACTAAAAATCATAGTTTTGAAACTGTAATTTTTTTATTAAAAATGACAACTTTCGAAAACAATATTCTTATAACGAAATGTTTCTTAACGTATTTTTAAAATGAGAGTTTTAAAAAACATTTTTTAAATAAATATTTTAAAAATGTTATTTAAATATTTTATTAACTAAAATACTTACTCACATGTAATTTAGTTATATTATATTAAAATAGTATTTTATATTTTCTAGCTTCTCCATAATTTTAAGTTTTTATATTTAACTCGTGTAATACAAATGATTATAATTTAGTGTTATATATATTGATACACATGAGTAGCTTATTCTTTCACGTCGTATTTTCAAAAGGATAATAGAACAATATATGTTTACATGTTTAAGGAAAAAAGATAAGCACTTTCAATTAAAAGGAACAAACAAGTGAATATAATATTATGTTTTTTATTATATTTGTAACATCTATTGATAGTTCTATAATGCTAGCATTTAAGATGATACATGTGATCCATCTTGTATATTGTAAGGTAATCTAATCTAATCTAGTTACAAATACATGTCAGAAAAAAATAAAAAAAAAACATGAGAAAAATGGAAAACACGTGACATGAATATTGTCTTGAGCATTAGGAACGTGCCGCTGGAATGCCAGATAAATTTATAGCGATATGGATTTTTTTTCTACGCGTAAGGAATGAACTTAGATTTATTAAAAAAAAGGTAGAAATCTTGTCTACTACTCGATCGGATTTATTGTTGAAACTAAATTATAATAGATTGATAGTTTTACATGATGGTGTTAGGTTTTCCCGAATTCATCGTTTTATACTTGCTCATTTAGAAAGGTTGGTGAGTTTTACTAGCCTTGTCACGTGTCACACTCTAACCGGTCTTCAAACTTTTCTCTTTTTTTTGTTTTTTTTTCAAACGTAATTGGTCTTAAATAGTTTCTTTTCAAGATTAAATTTCACCGTTGTGACGATTATATTAAACCGATAGTACTTGAGCATCTTTATAAATAAATTGATAATATTGGATTGATTACATCGTCTCCTATGATCGAAAGCCAATAGGAGAAGCTCAATCGAGGGACAAGGAGTACATCATATATAAAACCTATTGAAAATGATAAAAAAAAAACTTAACAATTGCGAAGCTAATTACATTTACAAGATAACTATGCTGCCTATCTCTTATTTGTAGTGCCAACATATTTGCCACAATGCGTGGTTCTATTAGGATCTAATTAAAAAAAACCATCATTTTAAGCATAAATTTATTCTTTTGAAATACTTACAAAGTTAAAAATCTAAGTCAAAGATAGCAGTTGGGCTGAGAGCATTTTGGGTAAAAATTGTGACAACATCAATGTTTATAATATGTTATGTTCCTCAATTTAAGGCAAATACTATTGTTGAAAATGATGCTTTTGACAATATTTTTATATATTATAATGACTTTTAAATATATAGTTATATATGTATGTAAGTATTTCTTTATGTAAATGTATGTGTTTTTGTGAATTAAAGAAAGTGGTTATGGTTGTGGTGTTAGGACTTTTGGGGACAAAGGATTAGTTTTAGAAAATTATTTACAACTTGGAATATTTGTGGTACCACATAAAAGGTTTGTTATGAAGGGGCATGTGATGTGCTTTTTAGGGTTTTGGACCACTTCATGTTCAATGTAAAATTCAATTTCTAAATAAAAAATTATTGGATATATGTAATCACTTTAAAATGTGTTATAAGTGTTTTTTTATTTAAAAGAATTTTTTTTGGCTGTGTTTGATTTCTGTTTATGAATGTAGATGATATTAGTGATGTCGCGGGCATATTTATCCTACCAAATCAGAAAGGACTTTTAAGCAAGATTTTTAGTTTTAAGGTACTTATTAAATCAAAGACAAAATTATAAATTTTTTGAATGCATTATATAGTTTTAATATAATATAAGCTAGTATATTAAAAGATTATGAAATTTATTAATGCATTAGATGGTATTAATACTACTTAGAGGAAAAAAAAGTTAAATTAGCTAGAGTTGCGATATTAGTAGTAATTTGTTATAAGAGTGCAAGTGTAAGTTTATCTCCAAACCATAAAGTGCTTGTTATAATTTCGTAATATATGATTACGGTATGAACGAGCTAGATCAAGTTTGATCTCTTTAGTGCTTAGCCTTGATTCCTTAACTCAATAGTATAACAAGAAATCAAAATTTAAACATCGAGTGTAGCATCTTTTTAGGGGTTGTTTAGTAATTTTGTGCTCAATCATTAAAAAGTATAACTGAATAAGAGGTAGACTCTTAATGGTTTCAAATGATTTTAAAACTTACCATTTAAAAAACTTCATAAACTATAAGAAAAACATGTATTTTAAGTAAACCAAAAAACAGCCCCTTCCTTGAACTTATACTTTGAAATAAATTGATAGTCTTGATGATTAGTGAATCTTGATGAAATTTAGAAAATTAATAATGAAAGTACAAGAAATTGATGGAAGTAATGATTACATACACAAAAAAAAAAAAAACTTTTGTATGAAAACAGGGTAAGCTAGCACACATCATGTAAGTCTTCTTTCCAACTAAACAAAGAGTGGTACAAATATAGAAAGAGTAAACCAAATGGACCACAAAATGCCTGTCCAAAGCATAGTCCTTCCTGGCCAAGTCCACTCACATTTTTATAATCATGTTGTGTTTTGTTGTTGGATGAATAAATAAATAAGTTTGAATAGAAGCTATCATTAGATATGTTTGATTAGAGAAAGTTATTTTTTTAATAAAGTCATAAAACAATAGTGAAAACAGAAATTTGAATATTTGAATATTTTATTTTAGAGTTGCAATAAAATACCATTCAAGTTTCTTATAAGGAGGTCAAGCTATAAAAAGTGACAGACATTGGATGCCTTTATTAATGAAAAAATTTGGTAACCTAGATGGTCACTTCCACCAATAACCGTAAATTTTTTGTATGTGAAAAAATTAAAATTAATTCACTTAGGGATTTTTTTTTTAACTTTTGAATAATTAAGTGTTGAACCAATAAGATATCTGAATTAATAAATGTTGAATCATTAAAAGATAGACTAGTTATCTTAGGATAGTTATTTGTTCACATGTTTATCTCCTATTATTTAGTATTTTAGTAAGTGTCAGATAATATTTTTAACAAGATAAGATAATATTATAAAAACATGTGTTGAGTTCTTGTATTGCGTACCCTTGTATTGTAATTTTTTGAAGTTCTTACCAATAAAAATGTTGCACTAGTACGTGTAACAATCTTAGTTTTGTTTGGTCTTTTGTTGCGGTTGCTCGGGTCCAAACGAATCTTTACATCAGTTGAACTTTAGCCACATTGTAGGTTCTCATTGGTCGGATTCAACATATAATGTATGTCCGTCATGTATATTTTAATCAAACAAAAGTTTTCTCGTAATTTTATCACTCGTTGTCGAAAAAGACGATCAACTAATGATTGGGCATGAATTTTCAGCTCGAGCATGAATAATATCTTTAAATAGTTGAATCCAATCATCCATACATATAAATTTTCGTGTCACATGAAGATGTATCACTTAGTATGTAACTCAAAAGTGTTTATTTAACCTTTTTTATTCTATATATATAAACTTGTGGTGTGTTTACTTGGTTGAAACAAAAGTATAGATAATAAACAAGATAATTAAAATTTAATTTTAGAATGAAATTAGTTTTCATAGGAAGGTGATATAATATATGGACACAATGCATACTTATATTATTAACTTTATAAATTACTAATAAAAATGGATAATATATTGTTCTTAATTTTCTAAAATTTCTACATTGCATTTAAGCTTCTAAATTTTCAATTTTATTACCTTGCAATTTTAAAGTTTCAGTTTTACCCCTATTGTATATATAATACATGTTTTTATCCCATAAAAAAATTTGATAAAAACAAGGTTATATTCGACATGCGGGAATTTTTTTTGGTATCGTACGTTACTTCGAGTAAAGGGTAAACATACTAGTACCATAATCATAAAATTGATATCCACGAACGGACATCGATACTGTATTTAGAACCAAGGCACCGTAACTTCATATGTCTTTTATGTACGTAAACATCTGAATGTCATCGGTTGCGCATAACAATTTTTGTAAACGCGTCACATTGTGTGGGCTTAATTTCTAGTTCTATGTAATTAGTAACTAAGTATTCTAAATCATAATTATATTGAAGTTGCAATTTATTCCTTTATAAATGACAGTAACTAATAATTACGTCTTCAAAACATTTCAAAAAAGATTTTATATAGACATAAACATACCGACATAACCTTCAGGCCTTCATTGATTTGATGATTCAGCCTTTTAGGTTGACTATGATTCGTTTGACTTTGACTTAGGGGTTGTTTGATTGTGCTGACCCAGTATGAGCTGACTGCGTCAGAAGCTGACCCAGTCAAAAGATCTGACTGAGTCGTACATCTGACTGAAACTTGGGTGTTTGATTATGTATCTGACTGACTTTGCTGAATGAAACCAGCAGGGGCACGACGAGGGCAGGGGTGCGACGGGTTTGTGGAAGGGCGGCAGGGGCACGACGGGGGCAGGGGAAGAGCGGCAGGGGGCGCGACGGAGGCAGGGGAAGGGCGACAGGGGGCGCGAAGGAGGCA
>BJCM01152000.1:0-12104 GCA_018326385.1 Flaveria bidentis
CGGGAGGGGGCACCCATGGAATTCTTATCGGACAAAGTGACGTGAAATGATAGGTGTTGTTTGTGGATTAAGGATGATGGGATTGTCTAACAATTTTGATAGGTTACATAGTTAATTATAAGACACATAAGAAATGAAGACAACTTACATGCTACTAAAATGAACCCAAAAGATTTTTGTAAGCATTTTCTTGTTTGATGTTCAACAATTTTAACTTGAAGTAGACTCAACTGAGTTAGCGTTGATATTGTTGTCCGGTAACAAATAAATCATTGCATCACTGAAAATACAAGGTCTATGAATTATTGGTCTAATTTTCTATTAATGTGAGCACTTCACAATATTTTTTTTTGTAATTTATCCTCAATTGTTGTCGATAGGATGTTTGTAGTTTTATGATATATGCTTTGTTACCGAATTGAATAAGAATTTCCAAAAAAAAAAAAAAAGATATTGTTAGTTAACAATGTTTAAAGGTACAATAAAAAAGATTACAAAATAAACTGTAACCACATACCTTTTATTTTGAAAAAGAGAAAACTAAAATAAATCAAACTTCATATAATAGATTCTAACTAATATAATCCATTAAAATGGATGGAATGAAGTAATTAGCATATACTAATTCAAACTAATTACTTAAAAATGAATGTTAATCAGAGTTTCCTGGCGTCATTAAAATATTATTTAGACTATGGTTTTTTGGTTCAATATTAAGATATAAAGATCGATATAATAAGTACTGTATTATATGCTGTTCGAAAAACAAAAGACTATTGTATTAGATTTTGAATTAATTATTTTCATTTGAAAAATCTCAAAAGAAAAAAAAACTATTACAACTTAGGAAGTTGAAATTAATGCCCCTGAAATAACTATAATAATATATATTTTTAAACGGTCAAATAAATTAAAAAAGCGACGTCTATAACGAAATTCGACCAAAAATGTTAAAAACATGTTCATGACAATTTAGTATTTGTTTTTTTAAATGAAGAAGAGACATTTGAGTGCAGTGATTATTTAATAAACCATTTGTTGTGATTATTAAACTAACACGTGTAACTTATATGTCCATTAACTTCTAATCCATATGAATTAACTACGGACGAACACCCACATTATTTAAATCTACTATCATTATATTTGTCTGTATATTTTTTTAACTTAAATATGTTAGTTGAGAAACATATTATTTATCATTAAAACGTCTCTTAACAAATGAATTATTTTTTGATATATTCATGACACCGAACACTGTTTATTGATCTTGATTAGGTAACGAATCTTTTTGTAGTCATTAATTACAATTCATATCATAATCTTAAACCTCTAACTACATATTAATAATGTATCAATATTAAATCATAAACAAAAACAACGTGGAGTAACCTCATTTGTTAATTATTTATTTCTTACGATCACACATAATTATTTAATTTTGTTGTTAAATTTACGTAAGTTTTTACAAATAATTTAATGATAAGGGATGATTTATGTATACTCAACCTAAAATAAATAATGTTACACTTACATAAACACCTATATCATTTATTTCTTTCTTTTCACACCCCTGCTAGACTCATTTTCTTTTTTATTTCTAGACTCTCTCTTTGTATCATCTTTCATCGATCAATTTCAATCACCAGCACCTACAACCACAACCACGGGGAATATTTTTATCTTTCTCATCACAACACCTGCTAGACAACTTTCATATTCATTGATTGATGTTTTTCGTCTTTTCACTTCCCTATCTTTTTCCTCTGTTATCTTCCCTTAAACGTGATTGGTTATCATGTATTTATAATCAAAAGCAATAGATCCAATTTAGTTTATCATTTGACCTATATCTTCTCTAAGTTGAACCATTAGATGATAATGTGTAAATGGAAATGCAAAATAAATAAATGAATTGCTTAATTAGGAGTACTATGATCATACAATTATTCAATTTGATCACTAATAGTAAAATATTTGGAAATAAACAATCAGGACATATATTATGTGTGTGTAATGTAACTAAACGGTTACTTAAAATAGTAAAACTACAAATTATACTTGTGTCCGATTAGAATAACCACATATGTTGTGAAGTATTGTACATTTAGCATTCAAAACGAAAGACTTAGGGATTATAATTGTAAGTTCGTTGAGACAAAAAAGTATTGATAAGAATTAACGTCTTGCTAGTCAAATCTAATGGTTAAATTACCATAAGTGTTTATAGTTTAATTTCAAAATCGATTTTATGTTTTTAGATTAATATAAACTAGATGAATAATGTATATAATTTATTCAAATATAAACTTTTTTTTATGTTTTTTCAAGGCATATTGATTTATTTCCAATATGCTAATCTTCTTATCCTTGATTAATTATAGACGAGTCACTGAAGCAATTATTTAGCAATAACTAGTTTAAGGATAATCAAGTAATTTCACGAAAAAGTTCCAATAATGACCATCAAATTAGAAATAAACTTGTCCCACAAAATGTAATCCCCATTCAAATCCATCCATCACATTGAAATTATTTTGTCTAAATTCATTCTCTATTCTATTATTTAAACAAAAACTTATTAATTAACCATGAAATACATAAATATAAATTTAGCTTTTATAAAGTTCACGTTGCAAAATATACTTGAAATAGCTATTTTATCTTATGTTAACACTACACTAGTTTCTATTTATTAATGGACTAATGCACTATCGTTTTGTCATTTGTATATAACTAGACTAGATATGTTATGTCACTTGTTACGAAGCGTAAAAACATAAAATTTTATATTTAAACAAAACAAATAAAGTTTGACGGATTTTACACATGACACCTAATTAAATATGTATCTTTGTTATTTTTTGTAGCTGTCTCCTAAAATTTTCTTTTAGAATTAGTCTTCAACTGATGTATTTTCTTATCATTATTTAACTATAATACACTTATAATTAATACATATATCTGCCTTAATTTTCATTTTAAATCTTTATCATTTTATATACTTTTAATTAATTTTTTGAATACATAATAACAACTAATATTATAATAATTTGAACAATATATATTATTACAAAGATTTTCTAAACATGATTAAAATAAATCCAACGTCGAAATATTAGTGATGATTATACTATTATTAATACTATTTCAAAATTAAATATAAAACTTCATTGCTAAGTACAAATGATCATCTATTTTCACAATGTAATACATACATCATTTATTTTTAAATTGAGGTCGAATTAACACACAACCTCTAACACATGTCAATAACATTATTGATGTGTAATATAATAAACAAATTGCATTTACGTTTATGTGTGTTTCTTAAGTACCAGAATGATAATTTTAATTTATCTATATATATATGCAAATGGGATTCATCCAATGTCAATATAACACATTCATCACAATCTAGTAAACTAATGAAAGGAAACTTACTTTAAACTTAAGTTAGAAACAAGTACTTTTCGTCATTTACTTGATACTTTAAAATAATAAATTAAACATAATAATAGTTAAATAATACAACAATACAATTAAACATAATAACAGTTAAATAATACAACAATACAATAACTATACGAATATTAATAACATTATTAGTATATGAGCATTTACATCCCGTTTCCCATATATATACACGAATGGTTACCATATATTATAGAAGATGGTTGTGAGTGATTGTGAGTGAAAAAGTTGAAAATTTTATAGGGGATTGTTGTTGGGGAATACAATACAACCCATATAAAATTTTTAATATTTTTTAAAATGGTTGTGAGTAAATAAAAGAGAAAATATAATGATAAAAGTATGAAAAAAATATTATTTAATTGAAAATGAGATAGAAAAAATAGTGATATTTAGTATAATTATAAGGATGAGTTTTTTTAATATTTTTTAAGGTGGTTGTTAGTGAATGAAAGAGAAAATATAATGCTAAAAGTATGAAAAATATAATTTAATTAAAAAAGATATATAGAAAAATAGTATTTTTTAGTATAATTATAAGTATATGAATGAGACATGGATTGTGAATGCTCTAATAAATTGCTAATAATGTTATTAAAACTAATAAAAGTAATATCAGTAAAGAGAAAAGAAAAAAGTGTAACAGCGAAAGATTTACCTTATCATTACTGCGATGAGGTCAAGCTTGAATAACATTATATACAAAAATAAATAATTACAATATGAAAGTTAAAAGCATTATTAGTATAATAATTATTATGATATCGTCAAGCCATCTTAGTTGTTGTTTTCTCAATAAAAGTCGATACCCTAGTTCTAGTCTAATAATCTAATAATTAATTTAAAACTTATAGTAGATCCAAAACGTGGAACTATTAAACTTTTATATAAGTAACACCATATTTTCGTAAAAGAAACTTTAGAAACCCAATTATTATCTTGTATATCAATCAAAAAGTATATATTATAACTATTGATAAGCATTAAAAGTTACAATGATTTTCTCCCATTATCATCACCATCTTTACCCACCCACCATTCACCACCACTCCACCCTCTTCCGACCACCCACCCACCATCATCTCATGTGATTATTATTTCCTTCATCATCATTTTATGCCACACGTGTATCACATCACTATGAGTGCATAATGAGCTCAAACGACATCGTTTACGTGCGATCATCTAATAAATACACGACACTATAGAGTGTAGACCATAGATTGGAGTATTGGACCCATTAAGATAGTAAAAAGGGCCGAAGGGGCTTGGGCTAAAGCAAATATATTTTTGTACTTGTTGGGTCATTAATTGTTTATTTGTGAACTTTTTTATAGATTACAAACCGTTAATAGATGCATAAAATAAAACATATTAATTACTATAATTCATAAATAAAATTATGAAAAAACCCAAGAGAATGCTTTTATAGTTATATAAAATTTAGTTATTATGTCAGGATTATATCTCCATAAAATATAATATAAATTATATATTATAGTGAGAGCATTTACAATCCATCCCTGATTTTTATTCTTATAATTACACAAAAAAAACATTTATATTTTCTCTCTAATTTCAATTAAATAATATATCTTTTATACTTTTGTAAAAAAAAATTCTTTCTTATCCACTTACAATACTTTTAGAAAAATTAAAAAAATATGAAAGTTGTATTGTGATTCCCCAAACCCCCATAAATTTTCTTTTCTCAACTACTCATAACCATCCCCTATAAAGTGCACACACTCACATAAAAATATGAAATGGGTTGCGAATGCTCTGACCCATATGAAAGTTATTTTGAAAACGAGTTTTATATAAAAATGACGTGTATCAACTCATTTCTTGAAGAACGGGCATGATTAAGGGGTTGTTTGATATCAGTTCATCCAGTCCAGTCAGAGCTAACTGTTGACCGGAAAATGATCAAGCTGTTTGATTTTCCTTCCTCACGATCTGGCCGAGTCCCTTGCTTCTGACCCATCACTTCCTTTGCTTTTGACCGAGCCTAGATTTTAATTGTTGTTGACGAGTCATTCCATCCTTTTTGTTTCAAACGGGGCCTAACACCAACTTTTTTAAAATAGTATTTTATTGATACACTCAATTTATTTCTATCATCTCTCTATATATACATATATATAGATATAGATATATTAAGAGAGATCGAGATAATAGGATATCTCAATAACAAAAATAAGTATTTGTATAACACAATTTTTTTCTAAACTATAAAGAAAAGACTTCACTTACTTCAAACACTCTGTAAGAATCTGTAATAACCAATCATAGTATTGTCTTTCACCCTTTGAATAAACTCCAGAAAAATTTGACTCCAAAAGTCAAATGAACACCACAGTAAGAAGATTTGGACCTCAAAAGTCAAAACCGTAACATATTCTTATTTAAGGTCACACATCAATAATCTATTTACACATAGTTTTATCCAGCCCCAACATTAACAAAACTGAGAAAACAAAAACATTTTCAAAACAAAAACATGTTTTATCCTAAATATGTAACTTCGATACAAACTAAACAAAACAAAGTATAATAATCAAACAAGAATTATGTTTCTATAGTTGTCTTGAGTGGAATCCATTCCTTATTCGTGACAACTTCACTCTTTGCACGTGACATAAACCCAAGAAGATATCCCACCAAAAGACTTAATAATACAACACTTGCAACCTTAACATACCACAAAACTGATGTTTTTCCTTCTGTACCCTTTTCGCCATCGCGATCCTTACCCTCGGTAGAGGCTATATTTGTAATTTTACCATTTACGACTTCCCCGGTGACCAGTATCTCTACGCTGTCATGCATTTCGCCATCATGGTTTCCGATATAGGTAAGTGTTAGCCTTTCCTTGTTAGCGATGAGTTTGGTGTATCCAAACTCACCGCCTCGGTATATGGAATGGGCTGGTTGTGGGTAGACTGGCATGTCTGGGTGGTTTGATCTGGGGGCCCAGATAGGTTGCCAGTCTGCTCCAGCCATCCCAATCACCACATGTACTGGCCCACTGCCACATCTGTAGTTTTTTATTGGGCAAAAACGTTCGTATCTGTGAACGTGTCCCCAAAGGGCGAGGTTCACCTTGTTGTCCACCAACAAGGGTTCCAGATGCTCGAGCATCTTTTCCCTAATTGGTTGGTCCCTGACCTCGTTGCTTGTGGTGTACATCGGTCTATGACCCTGGACCACCACAAACGGCGTTTTGACCCGGTCAACTGACTCCAAATCCTTCTTCAAAAACTCATTCTGTTTGCTCCCTTTTAAGAAATTTGTTTCTGTAGATAAATACACAAAATGAACAACGCCGAAATCAAAGGAGTAGTATAGGTTTCGAGTCGCCGGGGCCCGGGACCCAGTTGACTCGGATGAGTTTCCGGGCATGTTGAATTTCAAACTATATGGTACACCACATTCACCACCCCCATCTTTTGCATAAACATACATGGCCCAGTCTGGCTTCCATGGCTGCAACGGCCAATCATATTCATGATTCCCGATGCAGACATGGTATGGGACTTTCGAGGCCACGGGCTCGATTTGGTTAAAGAAATGGTCCCACACCCATGAGTAACCACGGGCGTAGCTTATGTCTCCAATGTGGGAGATTAATGCTGGTTTATCACCAAGTGCTTCGATGTCACGCGCTATCCATTTTATGGTTGAAAGACTTTCTTCTTGTGTTCTTATATACGTGTTGTATGGTGTTGTGGTTCCCATGTCCCCGTATAAAAACGCTATCGTTTCACCGGAGTTTTCGTCTGGTGAAATGAAGCTGAAAGTTTTGCTCCAACCCCCTGCATCACTTCCCACCTGTTACATCAAAAGATACCGTAAGTATTTACAATATAAAAAAGTATATATTTAGTATCAAGATTGTGATGTTATGGATTTTAAGTAAATATATAATCAACAAACAAATGATAGAGGAAATATCATAACCATTTTAGCTCAGTGGCAGACACAGATTTGCTAATGTGACTATGTGACTAACTGTGGATTAACTACTGTTACAACATACAGCTTATTTTTCTGGTATGCATTATATCAAAAATTAGTTTTATTCTTATTTTAACACAACAGAAAGCTACAACATACTTTTGGCTAGGCTATAGATGTGACACGATAGGCAAATTCGACATGGTTTGTCCACATGATATAAGGAGCGCCACACCTAAAATAGTATCATCGCATTTTGGGCGCATTGGCCATTGGGTGTGAATGAGTAAATTCCAAAGTTAAGCGTGCACAAGGGGAGTGAATCTAGAATGTATGACCTCCTGAAAAGTCTTACTTGGGCAACCCAAAATGTGAAAGCAGATGATATTGATTGATAGTTTAATACAAGGGATTGAGTATTATCATAGATTCGTACATGATTGTCCTGACAATCTTCTAGCTAGAAAAGCGAAATTTTATGAACCCTAATTAATGGAAATGCTCTTCAAAGATTCTGCCTTATTAAGATCTTTTTGATACTGAACAGGCTTCAATACTAATAAATCAACCATTTTTACTATCAATGATCTCAAGAACACTAAGCTTCATATTTCTCATGTATTTTGCAGGATAGTGTTTTTGTTACTCAACCCGGTGAAACTTTAACCCAACATTCAGCCCTATTAGTGTCAAGAACCCTAATAAAGATCATTTGACAATAAGTTGGATGACAAACAGAACTGTAATTTACAGGCTACAACCAACTATATGGTTTTTAAAAGGTAAGATCTCACTATCAATGAAACTTGAGAACCCTGATAAAGACAATACACCAATAAGTTTCAGAAAACTAAGATCTCATTACCAAATCTTGAACCGAATGAAATCGTAATCTAGACCTCTGTTGTCAAAAGCCCCTTGGCCCTCAGGCTCAACCCAGCGTAGTCTTGTCACCTTGCTTCAAAAGCCTATGTTGTTCAGGCGCATTTTTCAGACCATTTTCCGGCCAAAAATCATCTTAACAGGTCTGAAACAATTGCACTAGCCCTAAACAAGCATGGAATCAACCTAAAACAACCTAAACTAACCCAAAACATGCCTAAAAGATGGCTAAAACCCCTAAAAAGAGTATATTTATACTACGTCTCGCTTAAAAAAAACTCTACCTTTTTTAAGCGCCTTGCGCCTTCAACAACTACGATCTATACGCAAAGAAAAACCCTATGGTTGTAAAGAACATTACAAATTATTAAACCAACAAAGAAATATAAGCAACTAACATATACAAATCTTGGATTTTATGCCTTTAAAGTTTAAATCAAGAAGCCAAACCCCCAATGTGTTGCTATCAACTCAACTGTTTTCTTAAAGCACTCTAACATCCTTAAGATCATATTTTTCAAGCTTTCAATCAATAAACTCAATCTGCAAGCATTCTCCACTAGTCATTACACAATCGACTCACTATCAACAAACGGTATGAATCCGATCGATTATAAGTTTATAAGTTTATTACCACAATTCCAATAATCATAACATTCAAAACTCACATAAATCACAAAACTGATGAACAAATTACCTTATAAAAGTACCTTTTTGCAGGCAAAAGATCCACCATCACACCATCATGTACAAACCCCGGGTCCCTCCACCCGACACTACTATTCGCCGGAGCATCACACATATCTTCCCTCTCATACCTTCGGAACCGGGTCCCCACAACCCGATCCATCCGACCCGAACTCAATCCATATCTCACCACACACTCCCTCCCATCCCCACTCACAAACACGACCCGCATCTCCCCACTCCCACCCGTCAACGCCAAATGGACCTGATCCGGCCCGTGACCCGATCCGTACCCGAATTCCTTCGTCTCCGCCAACAGATGCTTCGGTTGGGGCAACGGGTTGTTGTCGTGATCGTGTCGGGTCGGGATGATTTCGGACTCCGACCACCGGAAGATCCGGATCTTGTATTTGGATCGGAGGTTGATTAACGGGATGGTGATCGAACCCGACCCGGATTGCCAATTGGGTGAGTTGTTGAGGTAGAGGTAGCCGATGTAGTTACGGATCGGTGAGTCGGGTGGTGAGTAGATCCCGAGCCAGTCGAGTTGTGATGGTGAGTCGACTCCGGACCATTGGACTGTTACTGAGTTGTTTGACTTCGAGAGAGAGTTTGTAGACAGTGAAATTGAAGGTGAGTTTGAGATTGATGGGGTTATGAAAAGATTGAAGAAGATGAAGAAGATGAAGAAGATGATTGGGGATTGTGAATTCATGATGTGGGTATTGGAATTGGGGGTTTTGGCATTGGATTAATGGAGAAGATGGTGGATATATTGAATCATTGAATTTGATTGCAGTTGAAGCAAGATGGAAGGAGATTGTTGATTGTTGGTTCGATTGAAAGCTTTTGATTTTGTTGGTTGTTTGGTCGTGTTCTTGACAGAAGTCGAGATGCAATTCGTCAAGATCTGTTGGTGCAGTGAACGGTTGTACGTTCACACAAGCTTTGAAAGTGGTGGTGATTTTTTTTGAAAAGCCAACGAATAATTTTTTAAGTCCGGTCACCCGGGTAAACTTATTGGCGAAAGGTCATCCACGCTCGCGAACACAGACAGCGCTGGTGACCAGGCTCGCCCATCATTCCAAGGGAAACCCACCACCTAAAGGTCTACTGTGGTAAAACTCTTGGCCCACTAGAAGCATATTGCATCTAGTGAGACTTCAATCCATGACCTCCACTTTAGAAAGTTGTAGGATGTCTCTTCCTAAACCAGTTGATCTAAGGCTCATTGACTGGTGATGATATCTTGATTGTAAAATTCTTCGAAAATATTCCATGTTATACTTACACCGCAACATTATACACCGTTCTTCTCACAAACAGTAATAATCAACATGACAAATTAACTTTGTGCTCACTTTCACTTATTCTTCTTACAAACATATTTTACTTTCAACATCACAACATACACATAATTTCTGCAAACACATATAAAAAACACAAACCAACACACATATTAATCAAGTAGGCCCACTTCAACCATCCTTGGGGCGCGGGGGGGCGGGCATGGACGGCCTATCCGACAGGCACCCAAGAGCGGCGTTAGGCGTGGGTGTTTTTGCTTGCGTTGTGGATGGTCTTATATAACAAAATTAGCACTCATGGTGGTACTTGTATTTCATGGTTTCGATTTTCATATAATTTGCTTTTGGTATTTTTCGATGTTTTAATAATATTGGTATAGAACTGGTAATATCTATTCGATGTTCGGTTTATATGTTCACTTGTTTTCGGTTTTGAAAATTTTGATATAGTACCAATCTCATTTTTAGTAATTTATAATAGATTAAATTGTATTAGGACTAAGGACAAAATAAGAAGAAAAAAAGTGTGATTTGTGTTTTGTTGATTAAGGAAAGAATCAAGATTGGTAAATCAAAAGAATTTAATTTATCATGATGTTGGTGATAAATTTTAAAATAGTCTTCCTGAAAACAACACGCTAGTCATTTTTTGTCATCTTTCAAACCTTAACGCCTATTTATAACTTTGATGCAGGAGCATCTGACCCAACAATCCAACCCAACTGGCGACTTGATAACCGAAGCAAAGCTTATTTTTAGAAGGTTGTGATATATTATTTTCCTAATAATTTTGTCATATTTTGCGGACTTGAATTTCCTATTTCGTAATTATAAAATAGGATTTTTTTGTTGTTTAGAAATAGACTTTTTGATTAAATTCTTGTAAAGAACTTGAAGTTCTTGAAATTTTTGGTTCCTTTTCCCAGCCTTGCTGGTTAGAAGAAGTCATGTGAACAAATCATTGTTACGAGTCATTTGAATATTTATCTGTCTACATCACACTCAATGAAGATGAAGATCGATGGAAAATCAAGACTAGACAAATACCGTTTCAACTTGCTAACTAAATTCTACTTTAATGATTTTTCGATCTACTTGGTGTTATTTATACATGTCTAAGATATGCGATTTGAAAATATATAACTAGTTTTAATATTAAAAAAAATTGTTTTTATGATCAACCTAGTCTTACAAACAAAAACATGAGTCTAAAAATGTAAAAAAAAAAATTATTAAATTTCTACTAATAAATGATATGTGAATCCTACTCTAATATATGTTCAGCTTGTGACATCCGTCACCTTAAGGTCCGTCAAACAACATAATTAACCATAGAATTCTTTCTTAATTATTCTTCTTCTTCTTCATGAACTCCTGTTTTAAGAAATCATATTTGCTTTATTACCCTTGTGCCTGTACTTCCTCCGTGAACGTGTGCTAAGCCTAAAGCTTTTATAAATTTCATAACCATTATCACCAAATATATCATTTTTAATTATAACCATTGTCATTAATAAAACCATTTTAAGCCATCAATTACCATTAAACGCACTTTTAACATTAATATAACAAGCACGCTTAAAGTCGTTTTCAACCGAAACAAACTTTGAAAACTCGGGGGCTAAGTGCAGGGACTAAAATTGACATTTTGCAAACTTGGGATGGGTATAAAAACCCCATTCCCAGCCATTTTCTTCATCTTCTTCACTTTCTTCTTCTTCTTCACCTATCTTCTTCACTTTTGCACAAAAAACGCTCCATTTGGTCTCGTTTTCTTCGTCTAGGCTTCGTCTA
>BJCM01152003.1:0-12822 GCA_018326385.1 Flaveria bidentis
TATAACAACTTCAAACCTATATAATAAGTTTATATATATGAATCAGATATAAGTAAACATCAAAACACAAATCATATATTATTACAATGTTTCATTACACATATGTAAGCCATGACAGACTTTTACATTAAGTACATAAACTAGGGACATATGTATCAACAGTTTCATCGTCTCACACTGTTGATTATACAGTTACCACGATGTAACACCTGGAATAAAGTCGAAACGAGTCAATTAATAATAATGGGCTTAGCCGAGATTATTTAAAGAAAATTAATAATAATGGGCTTAGCCTGGACTACTCACTAAGTCCAGGTGAGTTCTAGATCCTCTATTTTAAAGGTTTTGAACTAGTTTGGGGCTGGAATGCATACCAAATATACGTTATAAACGACCATGATTTTAAGAGGTTTTAACGGGAAGATCGATTTTTCTATAAGGAAATGTGCTATATAAATGTTCTAAAATAAAAAAATTTCATGCTGACCTGGCAACGCAACCCCAGCTAGGGGTGTTGCCCCTTGGACCCCACTAGGGGCTGCTGCCCCTAGAACCCCATTGTTAGGGGCTGCCGCCCTCGAACCCCGTTGTCACGCGGAGGATCAGATATGTTTTATGATGAGTTATGCTTGTTGTGCATATGTTTATGTATGTGAATGTATGATGCATGATGTTTATGACGATGTGCGATGGTATATGTTATGTACGATGATGCGTGATGATGTTATGATTATGTATAATATGTTTCCTTATTTTCCTTATTACGTATGATGATGTGACTTTACGTGGTGTGATTATGTTAATGAACATAAAGTATTATCTTATCGAAGTGAAAGATTTAAGATAATGAAAGTGGAACATAATGAATGAACGAATGAAATTCTTGCAAGCAAAAGAAAGGAGGTTCACAACTCACTGAGAGTTGTTTGCTCAATTGTGTGTTTACAGCATGTGATCTTGGCTAACCCTTAAGGGTTCACACACAGGGGGAGTTAGTCTATATGACTACTCTATATGTGCGATATGTGCGATATGGGGTCCTTGTCGCTTAGCCCTAGATGTTATAGCTTTGTGCTCAAAAGGGAGGTTAAGTACATGACAGTTACTAGATAGAAGTGAAAAGATAATAAATGTACGAAAAGTAAGATAAGTACAAAATGAGCGAAATGTGCAAAACGTGCGAAATGTACGAAACGAATAATGAAAGAAGATAATAGTTATTACCTTAATGAACATATGATGTGTGATCACGTGTGATAGTAAAGAAAATGTTCTAACGAATGAAAGGTAATGTAATGTTTTATAAAACTAGAACTCACTCAGCAACACTGACTTTTTATTCATTTTCCAGTTGGCAGGTGAATGTTGCTAAGGATGGCACGGGGCGGCTACTTGGCTAGTTTTGGATGGCATTCTTTTGTATAATGTTTTTGCATTGTAATGCGAACAAACGATGTTTTGTAATGAATTTTGTATTATTTTGCAAAAGCGATTATTTTAATGAAATTAAATGTTTGTTTAAATGTTCCCGCTGCAATGTTTTATTAAAGTTAATGTAATTATATATTTTATGTGCGATGATTGATCAGATGTGAGCATCCCGGGAACGGGGCCTTACACACGATAAAACATTTTAAAATTCCCATCGTTTATATTATCCATAATTGTTAAAATCAAAGGTTTCTCATCATTGTCATCTTCAATCTTCCTAGCAAAGCAAACCCTTGAATCTTTAATCTCTCAAAGTCCTACCAAAGTCAACCAACTTTCAGTGGCCGCTCAATCTCAAACCCTAGAATTATGTTTGAACCATAACATCAATGCATCATTTCAACCCATAGGTGATGAGGTCTATGATCGTTTTCTTAGATTCATAAGGAACAACAATTATGCCTTTGCCATTACAATGGACTCGATGATCTGTGAGTCTCACATACATGAATTATGGACAAGGAAGTTTTTTATTGCGATAGTGCAAGTGATGAAGGTCACCATTTCATGTACCAAAAGTCATCAACATCTAAAGTTAAATGATTCAAATGGTGAATCTTCTTTCTCCAAATAAGTGGTTAGTGCCACCTTCAAGCAGATGGGATATGAAGGACCCCGCCCGATTTCCACCTTCTCCAAATCACTAGTATATCATAACTAGAGAATTCCTATCATATCTTCTTACACCATTTGTCTAATAAGTCGGGAGGATGGGACCAAATACCACTGAATTTAGCAGGGGCTATCCATGGGCTGGTTAAACAGTGGAGTTATGATTTTTCAAACTTCATTTTTCAGCACATGTAAAAATGTAACTATTGTAAAATATTAGTTTTTAATTTACCCTACATTCTTACAAGTGATTTTACAAGAAGAATTAGGGGATAAACTAAAACTTAGTGAAGTTTTTCATGCTCTAGGAACTTTAACCGAGGCAATATTTTAATAGTTTAGAGAAACTCCAAAGTCATTTTCAGGGAAGGTAACTCCTTTGTTTGGGCACATGCTTGAGGTCACTGAGTATTAGGGTGGCAGTATGGACACACCCACCATTGCTGATCCCACACCCTCCACATCAAAGCCAAAATATCACAAACATAAGTGCATCCATGCATCTTCTACTGAGAAGATGCAGGCCCCCAAATCACCTCCTCTAAAACAGACAAGATCGGAAAACCAGGGTCCCAATCAAGTCAAAGGTGTTAGCCACACCCAAAAAAGGCTCAAAGAATAAGGTTTCTCTTTCTTCTTCTAAGGAGACCCACACCTAAGCTGCAAGCCCTCAATCGGAGTCCCAACACTCCATTTAGAAAATCAAAAAGGATACCACATAACTAAGAAAACTTCTAAGGAAGAAGTCTTATCAGAAACTAGTTCACATTCCGGGCCATTGAACTCAACTCCACTCTCTCCCATACACATGTCTACCAACCAGGATGATGATATTCTTGCCACACATTAGCATAAATCACTATCTTCCTATTTCCATACAATACAGAAAGTGGAGACTGATGTGTTTGCAGAATCATTTGACCCACATTCTTTATCCCAAAAGGTTGGTCCTAGGAAGGATATGATCAATGTGGAAGAGGTTCTCTCTACTACTAATCCATCAATTGATCAATAGGAGAGATATAACATCGCTAAGGCCTCAACAACGATAACTCACCTTGAGAATGTCCGCTTAGAGTCATTCTTTGAGGAGAGGAATCCAGGGTGCCAAGAACCCATATCTTGTGGTGAGGGTGCAGAGGCTCATCCTACTACCTCATCTCCCCAAGGATTTCACACCTATGGATGAGCAAAGTATGAAACAAATAGGTGAATTGATAGCCTATAATCTTGAGCTTGTTCAATAACTCAATGTTATACAACCTGAGAATGCATGGCTTCAAGGTTATGTAGAAAGAGCCACAGTTCTCAAATTTGAGAACTGTTTGTTGAAATCTTCGATAGATAGAGTCTCTAAGGTAGAAGCTCAACTCATAACTCTCCAATAGAAAGTTGTGAGAGTCATAACCCTCAAAGAATAACTTATAACTCTTTAGCAAGCTGCTGCAAAAGCAATGGATTTAGAACATAATGTTGAACAACTTTAAGAGACCATTGATATTAAACACTCAACCATTATTGGCCTTCAAGTCAGCATCATAACAACCTTTGGATATGCCTTCCTTTCCTTGCTTAGTGTCATTTGGAATCTCAGATGATACTACCAAACATGGGGAAGATGAGCCCAAAGAAGCTGATGACATTCTCTAGAGATTGGTTACTTAAGTGATACATACTTCACAACCAATCTAGTTATCCTCCAAATGGATTTATTAATATGAGCATGTATTGGAAGCTGAGGTCAAACTAAATAAGCTTCTTGATAAATATGGTTACGATAGCTCGAAGGAGAAGGAGATGGAAGCTAGGAGAGTGATGAAGAGGATGAACTAGAATATTCAACTTATGAAGAAGAAATTGGCTATGCTAAAAAGATCTGGTGCTTTTTCAATGCTCTCTCTAAAAAGAAAGAGAACTGATAAGGAATCATCTAAAAGAGAGCTAGTGCCAGGACTTAAAGACTTTCCCAAGTTATCTTCTGAAGAAGAAGCACCACAGTTGAAAGTGCTTCTAGAAACTGCTAAAGTACTTTGCAAATCAGGTATGGATATAATTTCTGAAAGCACACTAGAGACTCTTTCGGCAAAAGAAACCTCTGGAAAAACGGTGGTTTACACAAAAGGGACTCAAACCATGGATGATGACATGGATAGACATGGAGTGACTCTTGAAGTTGAATCATCTCAACTTCATAAACAACACAAGGAAATACCTGAGTCTGAACTCAGAAAATCAGCTAAGGTGATATTTGGTCAACTGAAAGTTGAAACTAAAACCCTAGTTAGACAACTACCGATGATCCCAAGTCATTTAGTGAGTTATCAGGTTAACTCTCAGGCCTTCGGCAGTCAAACATACTAAAGTCTCTACCTCTAACAAAGGTAAGATACCTATGACTATTGAATAAGAAATTAAAATGGAGTCACATATTTCAAAGGCCAGACTTTTGATGACAAAGAAAGAGGAGTTGTTCCTATAAAGTATTGAAGAAGAAGTTATAGTTTTGAAGGTAGACAAAACTCAAGAATCCTCAGTGAAGAAGAACATCATTGCACTAGTAAAAAATGCAAAGGATTTAAGAGCTGCAAGAACTACAAGAAGAGAATTCAATTGTGGTAGTGAACCCAGTAGGACAACATCAAAAGCTCCACCTAAACCAAAGGCCAAAGCTATCAGCAAGGAGCCATCTGAGTCATCAAGGGCATATGCCGAAAGCACCAAAAGAATAGTAACTTAGCATGCTTCAATAGTTACATCTACCGAATCCAAACCTGTGATCTCTTTAGTAAAGAAAGAAAAGAAAGAGGAAAAAAAGTATCTCCTATTGGGTCAACTTAAGTTGAAAGGATACAACTTGTCAACTTTGATGGGATCATGGAGTGGAGCACTGCTAAGATCAAATAAAAACTAAGAGTTGCAACTCATGCTAAGATGGAGAAAGCGGTCGAGTCAGCTAGTAGAAATAGGGTCGAGTCAGAGAGGAAGTAGAGAGAGTTCAGTAGGAGTTCAGAGACAAGCAACAGATTAAGCAATTCCTCAAATACTATGGGATCACTAGTACACAAGTAGGGCCAATGAGTATGTCAACTCTTGATTTGAATATTAGAGGAATCAGAAAGAAGATTGTTGTGGGAGAGCTCCCAAAGTTTGAACAAGCTAAGTAGAAATAGGAAAAACAACATGCTATAATGAAGAAAATTACTCAAAGGTCTTCCCTTCTACCAACTAAGTCTCCTTTGACTCTACATCAACAACCTCTAATGATAAACAACCTATCTCTACAATCCTTTCAAAGAAGAGCACAAAAAAGCTTAGCAAGGATTGTAGATCTAGAAGTAGCGGAGAAGATACTTAGATGAATAAAGGTAGTGGCTACTGGGTATCTTGCTCAAGTGAAGAAATTTTCTATCAATATGGAAAATGGAGAAATCATGTACTACGGTCATGAAAATAAGGTACTTGATTTTCCCCTTGAAATTCTAGAGAAAATTGTTGAGTACTTTAACATTTTTGGTTGCAAAAATGATGAATCAAAAATGCTACTACACAAAGTACTAGCCTTAGTCAAAGCTGATGTTAGTGAAGAGATTCCTTAAACTCCACTATCAACACATGATCCCATAGTGGAATGGAAATATGATTAGAAGAAGAAAACCTACTTCATAACTTGATCAATAGTTTTAAGAGTGGTTTACTCAAGAAACCAATTGGTGTGCTTCAATCATTTTAAGATAGCTGACTTGACTAGGTTGAGACTATGAAATCCTAGTAATGATACAGGGGCAAGAGAAGTAGAGAAAGTAATAGTGAGAATTTACAATTCTCATCTAGAAAGGTCAAGGCAAGCTTCAAAATAAAGAAAGAAGAAATCAAAGTCTGAAACTACCGAAACTACTCCATCTTTAGAACCTAGCCACCAACCACAATCACCTCCCACCATTTCTTTACCTGCTCAAATCACTAATCATGACTCTTTACAAGTCCAAAAAGCTTCTGAAATAGTTTAATCCCCTGTCCATAGTCAATCTAAAGAATCAGCAAATGATGTGATAATCACTGATGTTGCTGCCAAATCAAACATGAGTGGAACATTCAGAGGAACTCTTAGAATCTGAGGAAGAAGAAGACTTAGAATATGATGATACCATCATCAATCGGGACTATGATTTCAACTCAGAAAGGTTCTTTATAGAAAGAAAGAATAAGTCAAAGTCTTTCTTCCGATCTGAATTGGATGTTCTGAAACTCAACCTTAAAGATTTAAAAAGGATGCACAAATTAATATCAAAAAATGAATACATGTCAGACAAGTACAAATCTATGGTTGTTATTATGAAGATGAAGTTCGTAAATAAGGCTGAGCAAAGGGAAGAAGAAGATGTCATGCACGTAACTCCACTGACTATTCATTACCTAATCACCGATTAGATCTACAATTCCTCATCTAATTCCTTCACTCTGACATATTCTAGTGCCGAAAAAGTTAAAATTAAAGAGTATGATATATTTAGACTCTCTTAACACAACATGAAGGACTTGGTAAATCTACCTCTTAACAACCCCTTAAGATATAGAAAATGATATATGTATGAACTTCTACCGATCATAACACTTGAGGGATAGAATTTTGGTAGCATCATCCTAGGGGGAATATGTTGAATCATGAGGGATGAAGCTACCAAAAATCAAAATTTTAGAACTGGCTACCAACTATCGAATTAGGCCAAGTGATGAACCCACTGTTAAAGTGCATGTGCAAAATGACTATTGATGGGCATATGCCAAAGCAACTGCCGATTAGTGAACTTCATGAACTTCTGATCAACTACTACTCAGAACAAGTATGTTTGTGCTGATGGTTGTTGTGTTTCATCTTTTGGAGACAACATAGTACTAAAGCTGTTAATTCCGATACACAAATTACCTATTGTACTGTAGTATCTGAACATAGAATAGTTTATTTTTATTATTTAGTATAAAAATCCTTAAACTTGTATAGGAGAGGCAAGCTTTCCAAGCCATTTGATGGTATCTGCCAAATTTTAACTTTTATACAAAACAGATTAATCAAGTGAATACTTTGAAAGAATAACGTGTGCATTTACATTTCCTCAAAGTATATGTGTTTTGATAGTAAGTAACTAACTTGAATTCCATATTCATTAGTTACTAATCTCAGAAGAAGTTCTTGTTTGTCTAAACCAACCTGATCCAACAAATTATGATTTTCAGTTTAGATGAACATAATTGGAAGTTATGCTGATCCTTCTTCAAATCATCTTATCCTCTTCGAACTTGATGCAATGTGAAGCTCAATTCCTAACTTCATCTAAATTTTCGCATGGGTTTATCATGAGGTCTTTATAAAATGGAGTATCCCTTTTCAAACCCATCTTAAAAGCTTGAATTGTAGTGGCAACGTCAAGGTTTGGGATACCCAAGGATTCCTTACCAAGCCTGCCAATTAAATCCCTAAATGACTCATATATTTTTTTGTTACCTTGTAGAGATTATTTATTAGCCTTTCAAGTTATCTATTGCATGAGAATTGGTTACTGAATAAGTTGATAAAATAAGAAAATGAAGTAATAGAGTAAGGAGAGACACTTAGTAGTCATTATAAATCAGATCATATAAGGGTTGATCCGAAGCCTTTACATAAGCATGCTTATTTTAGATGTAAAGGGATGAGAATGATTTCCATCCTTTCCCTATATTATGCAACATGCTTCTCAGGATCCATAGTTACATCGTATAGCTTCATGCTAAGGATCTGAAAAACGTTTAGGGATCTCCTTATCGCATATAGGAAGAGTGAATATCAAGATCATGTGACTTGATGGAGATACTTTAGGTGTTAATTGAATGAATCCAAACACAGTTGAATTCATATCCTTCGGCTTTTTAATTCTTTAGCTATAATTAGACTTGTTCCAGTAGCCTACATAAATACAACATTAATGTTTAAAAATTAGTTATTAGATATGTTAATGTTATCATGATATTAAGATATCAATATTTTGGGATGATGATCCCAAAGTCATGCCAAGATTCCTACTGGTAGTAACTCTAGTAATATAAGTGGGATCTACTATTCTAGCTTGAATCTGTATAGGAATAAAATCTCACAAATAGTTTCTTCGTGATTCTATAGCATCAAAATTTAGGATCCTAGGCTATAGTAGAGTAGTTGTAGTTTTTAGCAGCTTTTGCTTCTATGATTTTATATTTTCTATCTCTTTCATCAAAATCTGATCTACTATGTTCCATTTGTTTTTTTATTTGAAAGAACATAGAAATGATATCATCATTGAGATAAGAATAGGTCCTTAAGGGGATGCCTCAGCCAAATGAGTAGGAGTTTTCTTGGTTAGGTTATCAATTTTCTTTTGAGAGGATGGAGGGGAAGGAATATAGTGACTTAACCTAGAGCTCAAAGATGAGAAAGATGAAGAAGAATGATTAGATTGAGATTGCCTTTTTAGAAGAGTTTCGAGCGGCGATGGATT
This sequence comes from Flaveria bidentis, assembly GCA_018326385.1. Classification (NCBI taxonomy): domain Eukaryota; kingdom Viridiplantae; phylum Streptophyta; class Magnoliopsida; order Asterales; family Asteraceae; genus Flaveria; species Flaveria bidentis. Next base: position 8,613 of record BJCM01152003.1, read on the forward strand.
ACAAAGTTTAGCAAAAGTGTAAGAATGAAAAAGCACAACTGGTCCCAGAGATGGAGCCATATTGTTTTGACAAAATTTTAACAAGCATAACTTTATGATTAAATTCGTATATGAAGTAGTGTGTGTATGATTTATGTGCCGAATATGATAATGAAGATAAAGAAAAAACATAGTTGGTTACGAGGAAAACCCTTGATCCTTGGAGATTTCCAGCATTAAACCTGGGCGTGACTAGTCGTTTCCTGCCTTTTGTTCTTCTTATTGATTACAATGAAAGTAAAACCCAAGAGCTATAGTTGATCGATACTACGTGTTACATAGAAAGTTGTATGTGTAAATTGTGTGTTCTTATTTGGTCTCTATGACTCTATTTATAATAAAAATAATATAACTAAGTCTTTAGATTTCCAGGATTTACACAAATTTCACTCCTGACCATTAAAGCTCTCCTTTTTCATATTTTCAACAGCTAGACTTCGATTCTTTGAGGTTGTTCGAGTAATAGTGAATCACATGAGAAAACAAGTAAAAGCGAAAAGGAACAATTATCGGTTAATAATAATAGAATTTAGGATACCAAACTTATTCATGATCCAGAATACCGTACTATAAAATTCATATGTAATATTATTCGAAAATGTCAAACATAAGCATCATTTTCTAGCCAAATTAGGGTTTGTTTTTCTTAAAAATTTTTCCACAAACAACATATTACAACAATGTGTGAAAAAGTATTAAAGATATAGTGTTTCATCGAGAATTATCTGAGCGTAAGATCGATTGCACAACGGAACAATAGCAAAATAGGTAAGTTTGCATGTTAGTATACTATTTTCAAAATTAAGTTGACTTTTTTTATGGTCAGTAGCATCTTATTCAAGTTACATAGTCGATGTATTTTAATAGACGTTATTATTATTTCCTTAATTTTAGGTATTTTGAACCCTAGATTCCAAGAATTCGTTGTTGTAGATAACACCTAAACTTGTAATTGTTTAGTGTTATTAGTGTGATACTCTTATAACTCAAAGGCTTGTAACTACAGGGAAGAAACAATTGTCGCAATGGATGATAGTGATGAGTTTCACAAAAAAATACACCATACAAAGTAGTACATAAATTATTTTACATATAATGATCAACTTATTTTTAAATCATATTAATATTTTGGAGAGATTGGTTATATCTGATGTAGAAAGAAGTGTTGTTGCAATGCTTGTTACGATAGGGGAAAGCTAAGGCAAGCCGAATTGCATAACAGATGTGAACCGACTAGAATTTGGTTGAGCCACATACTATGAGATCTTTATAATGTGATATTTGAAGATGATTATAGATAGCCACGGTAATCATTCGAGTATGGGTTCAAGAAAAATAGATAAGTAAAGTCTCAAATAAAAAAATTAAAAAATATATATGCTTCAAGGACTGTACTTTCAGATATTAATGTAAATATGGTATTTGTAGCATTAAGGGAAGGGAGAAATAGACAAGGTTTTAGATAAAGTAGTTAATTTGTACCATCTAGATATGTATCTATTAGATAGTTACAGGTGTGAAGTTTTTTTGCTAAAATTATGTATTTTTTAACAAAGTCATGGGTGTATGATGCTTACAAGGTATTATGTATGTTTGACTAACTTGTTAGAAAATTGAATGTTTTGAATGTTTCATAGAAGAGTGTATGGCTATTATATTGCATTCTGAAGATAATAATTCAAAATCAAATAAATATACATTAAGAAATTTGTTCTTTATCCTTAACCTCAACTTATACTACTTGAACTCTTTACTTTTATATTAATGTGATCCAGAAGAAAAAGGGTAATTTAATGTATTTAAAAAAAGTAACTACAATAAACGTAACTAATAAAAATTTAGTGTAATATACCGTGGTGTTGTAAAAAGTATCATATATTTCATCCATATAAAATGAAACACATATTAATGAGTAATTATAAAAATGTGTAGACAATAGAAATATAATGCATCATAATATAATGTATAGTAATTAACCAATATATATTTAGTTCAAGTTTATTATATGTGAGAAAAGGTATCTTCATCGATGGTAGTAAGATGAATGTAGTTTAACCAATTAAATGATGCATAATAATGTAATGTGTGGTCATTTAATATTATGTATATATGGTTCAAGCGTATTCCAATAGTCAAAAAGAACATAAGCTAGACTAAAAGTAAAAAAGGTTAAACACTTCAATAAGATAATAGATTTTCTTATAGTTGATTACATCAATGAATAGCCTAGAAAAATAAATACATGATATCCTATTAAAATTCATAATAAAAAATGATATTTAAGTGATGAAAGAAACAATATGATGTAATTAACTAAATAAATGTATCTCAAATAATGAAAAAGTCTTTAACAATATAATTTGATGACAACTTACGAGACTGAATATAAATCTCCGTTAATGTTTATAACATAATGTAATATAACAAATAGTAACTAAACTACAAATGTAGTAAACCATTGAAATGTGATGTATGTGATGTATGTGATGTATGTGAATGTAAGGTATTGCGATGTTTTACACTTATCTTATATCTTAGCAAGGTAAGCAAATACATTACACAAGTTCAATGAAACCACAACTGATAGTACGAGAACAAAATTCATAAAGTTAGCTAACAAAAAAAAGAAAGATAACATGTTAAAGACATCAAAATCATTATACAAATGTTAAGTTATAGCCTGCATTACTTAGGTAAGATGACTAATCAAACATTAAGTTACGATAACCTAAATTCAACAAACAACCAAAAAAACATGAAGTAGAAAGATGCATTTAGCATTTTAGCAAACAGTAGTTGTTTCAAACCCCACATGTATATACTTTATCGCTGAACAATGGTAACTAATAGAAGGCATTGTTTGAACGTTACCCACTAAAAAGTGGTAACCAAAAGTTATAGGGTAAATAGGAAGAAGATGATGGCTTTTAAACCACAGTCAAAGAAGAAGAAGAATTCTAAACCATCCACCTCCATACCTCAGGGTGAATCAGATCAACCTGAGGAAGTGCATGAAGAGGCATCCCAATCAACTCCAATTCAAGTTGCTCCTCTTGCTTCCAAGAGACCTATCTTATCCTAGACCTTCACAACTAATCCAGAAAGATGACATGTGATCAAAGATTAAGGTGGTGTGAATGAAAACACATGGTAAGATCTATTCAACCTACCTCTACATAATACCTTTGACATGAGAAGATACTATGAAAGTCTGAGTGATCCTGACCATCTAATAAAGACGGGCATAGTAATCATCATGATGAGGACTATCAACTAATGAAGATCTTCAAATGTTTTGGTAGCATCAGCCTAGGGATAGTTTGTAAGGATTCCAATAAGTCTGAAGCAGTTAAAACATTCAAAGCATCCAAAGTCTCTCTGCATGCATGCACTAAAGTACTGAAGTAGAAATGCTTCGGAAGTTTTACATCTTACATAAGAAATATTCTAAGTGTAAAATCTTCTGAAGCCAAGACCAATATCTTCTGAAGCCAAATATGAAGTCTTTCGAAGCTTCAAAGACAAAGTCTTCCGAAGCCAGTTTGTGAAGATAGATTTCTTTTGAAGACTTTTATATACATATTATTATCTGATGTACTTTTCCATAAAATTGGACCACCTTTCCGCTACAACTCTGTTTGACTCACCAACTTTCACAAGTTGGTGAAAAGGTCCATACTTTTAGTAAACTGTATATTGAGGTCTTGAGTCTGAGCTTTCTACTTTATGTACTTTATCTTTTTTGTAATATTTAGGATGTGAGCTATGGCATGTCATAGTCACAAGTCAAAAGAAAATCTGCCTTTTGACTCTACATTTGATTTTGTTGTCTAGTCTTATGTATCCAACTAGCTTTCAAAGTATGGTTGGCTGTAGGATGTAGTATATGTATCTCAAATACTTGTAACTCTCCATCATTCTGAAGTCGACTGGATCGGTAAACATCCGAGCGTGTTTTTGACGGAAGGATAAACAACATCAAAAACCAAGAGACAATCAATAACACGAACTATAATTAAATGGTTTCATTGATAAAACCTAACGATTACAAGCTCGTTACAACATAAGAATCAAGACTCTTGGCAAGGGGAGATCAAGCATGATCTCCCCTCTCATCCGGCAGCCCTTAGGCCCCCGGGCAGACTCCTCTCAAAACCCTTATCTCTCTACA
>BJCM01152004.1:0-16990 GCA_018326385.1 Flaveria bidentis
GGAAGAAATCTGTCTTCATGAGTTGAAGCTTCGGAAGACTTTGTCTCTGAGGCTTCGGAAGACTTCATGTTTGGCTTCGGAAGATATTGGTCTTGGCTTCGGAAGATTTCACACTTAGAGTATTTTCTGTTTCATGTGTGAAACTTCCTAAGCTTCTTCTTTAATGCACTTGTGCAGCATGCAGGAAAGACTTAAGATGTTTAGGTTGCATCAGCCTCTTCATTAATCTCTACAATTATTAATATTATTGTTAATTTTATTGTTATTGTTATTATTACTATTATTACTTTTTTGTTATTATTAACATTTGACAACTTTGGCCTTTACAAGAATAAACGACATTAACCTTTAAATAACAAAAACACGAGATGTTACAATTAATATTATCTTCCACTTTAATATATAATACTTAACTTTTTGAGTACACAACATACCAAGTACAATTCATCATAAAAACATAATCGACCCCTCGTGGGACACGGGGGTTCGGGGGCGGCAACCCCTGACAGCGGGGTCCTAGGGGTAGCAGCCCCTAGTGGGGTCCAAGGGGCAACGCCCCTGGCTAGGGTCGGGCTACCAGGTCAACACAAAGAAATTTTATTTTTAAAAATTTATATAGTATATTATGTTATAAAAAAATCAATCTTCCTATTAAAACCTCTTAAAATCTTGTCCTTTAAAATATATATATTTAGTATGCATAATAGCCCTAAAACATGGAAAAACTTATAAACAAGAGGATCTAAAACTCACCTGGATGCAGTGAGTAGCTTCTAATCTAAGCTTTTTAAGCTAGGATCACAATACGCTGCCTGCAAATAAGTTAACACTTAAATGAGTTAATTTCTACCTAATTTTGCTGCCAAATAAGTAGATTCGCTGGCAGTTTCGCTAATAGTTTTGTTGCCAGTTTCGTTGTTAGTTTCGCATGACAGTTTCGCCAAACTTTCGTCGGTATTCCAAGGCTGCGAAATTACCTGCGAAACTATGGTTTCACAGAAAACTCACAGTTTCGCTGCTTGAATACGCAATTTCGCTGGATGAGCAGATTGTTTTGCACATCGAGCTGAAATGACGAACCAACCCGTTTTTAACCCAAAATCATAACTTTTTACGTCCAAATATTTAGTTTATCATTCATGAAGCCATATCTAAGCTTTTTACATGATTTCATACATATTGCAACTTTTCAAACCCAAAACCCTAGAATTCGGGTTTGATCCACAAAGGGGTTTAGAGGCTAATTCTTTCTTGGAATTCTTGCTCATTTCTTGATGCTCAATCACCCAAATCTTTAATCATTTAATCTTTGAAGCTCCAAATCTTAAGTTTTCTTCACTTTCTCTCTCTACTTTCTCTCTCTCTCTAAAACTTGGTAGCTAGGGTTACAAATAAGAAAGATGATGGCAGATTAGGTGGATTAAGGGGCTGATTATGGGTCCTTAATCACTTAGGCTCTTGCCCATAAACCTAAATTTAACCTATAACCCATTTCCTTCATTTATTTTTTATTAAATACCCACTAATTAAGTCCATTAGCATTGATGACTCGTTTTGACTTTTCAGGATGTTACACTTATTTATGACCTTATCGAAAGTTGTTATGTCTTATTTAATATATAACGCACTTGATCTTATTTATATTTTTATGTTATTTACTAATTTACTCTCTCTCTCTCTCTCTCTTTCTTTCTCATGCAATACATGAGTAACTAAAGCTAGTTATCATATAAGGAGAGAGTGATGAAAAAACACAAATTTAAAGTTAACTAAAATTCATGTGTTCCCTCATATAATTTTTTAATTATATATTATAAATATGTATATGTATGTTTTTTGAGGAGACCACTAAATAATTAGCAATCATTTTATTATTAATAAATATACCATTCGTTAAATCATTAGGAATTACAGTGTGTGAGTAACAAATAAATGTGTTTATCAATAAATACATTATTGGTGAACAAGTAAAATATTATAGGGTACTCATCATAAAATGTTGGGATAATTTTATAAAATAATAATCAAGTTATAGAATTATTCTAATTAATTCACTCATATTTTTTTATCCTAATCATGTTATTAATAAAATATTTTGGTCCTAATCAAGTTATTCATAAATATTTTTTTTGTACCAATGGGGTTATTAAAGATTAAGACTTGTTCTAATTAGAATATTCATAAATTTCATATTCTTTAAAAAATGTCAAAATATTTAAAAAATTAACAATATTTATTAAAAAACCAAATTATTTAAAAAAATTCTGAATTATGTATAAAAATAGCAAATATTTGAGTGATATAATTGGAGCACTCCTAAAACTTAATGACCTAATTTGAACACTTCTAAAATATTTTTGATCTGATTGAAATAAATAAAAATAGTAATAACTTGATTGAATTAAATAAAAATATAATTAGTGACTTAATTGGAATATTTTTAAAACTTGTTTAATAGGATATTTTATAGTATTGACTCATAAATTCATGTATGGTGCACAAAATGACTAATAACTATTTTAAATATACAGTGATTCTCACTTAAACTAATCATTGTCATTATATAATATAAAATTACTTTACACACTATTATTAGAGGTATCCTACGTATAAGTTGATGGAAGCTAGCCAAAAAAAGGGGAAAGAAATTGTGTGCAATCCTAGTGGATAATGTGTGTGTTGGATTGCATTCACTACATAAAATGATCGAAAAAGCGAATTCAACTCTACTTTTAAATGTGTACTTCAATTAATATTGTTCATAATATATAAAGGGAGCTTATAGTACTTAACTATTTATCAGATCATACAACATTATTATTTATATTTATATATCCAATATTTTAGCTTCAAATAAAGACGAGAGTGCCACTCATGTGTTTGTGTGGTTGCTTAGAAAATATTATGTTACATGATAAATTTTGTCATTTTGTGCTAAATATTTTGTTGATAAAAACAGAAAAAGATATACCAATTTTTCCTTGCTAAAGTCGAGAAGAGGTTGTATACATATGGGGTACGGAATAAATTTATTATTATTCAAATTATCATTGACAAATTACGCATGGTTTCATACAAAAAGAATTATTATTTTGAGGTTATAGTACTTTCAAAATATCTAGTACTATATATTAAAGGGTTAAACCGGCCCGATGCTATTTAGAACTGTTAACTTATGTATGAAACGTTATAGTTATTATTATATATACTTTTAATAATGTAATTCATTCTATCAAGATAAACCGAAATTTGTATTTAGAATGGGGGTAACATGTTTGATTAAATATGAAATGAAATAACTTTGTTTAGTATTTTTAACTATATATTAAACATTATAGTTATAAGAAATATGCACTTTTAGTCGTGTATTTCATTTTAATAAAATACGCTGAAATTATACTTAAAATTCAAGAAATAATATGTTTGATTAGATATGAATTGAGATCAGATTATAAAAATTCTTTAAGATTTTCTAAGTATAATTGCTTATAAGAACTTCTATGAAGAGATTTAGTTTAAGTTAAACAAGCAAGTGACAGGGATATTAAGCACCTTTTTTCTTTATGTTCATCTTTATCAATGAGATTAAGAATACTTGTACTTTAAGGATGGCAAAAAGAATTAAAAATTTGGGATCTTTTTGCCATGAGATTTAAAATGCTTGAATGATGGGAAATGAATTTTATATCATCAACTAGACTATTTATATTGCTTAACATTCAAATCCATCCACACATGATTAAAGATAGACAAGCATACTATTACTTTCATGAAATTATTAATTACCATTAAATCTGTTTATGTCTATGCATTATTCAGATCCATGTATAGATTTCATCCAAAATATATGTGAGTGGTTTATTGGGCCTCAAATGTTTGATGTTTCTCTTATAAAAATAAATTTATGTATTATCGAATAATATTTTATTTAATGGAAAATGAACAATATGTCTTAAAAATGAAGGTTAGAAAAGACTAACCAACCATTCGCAATGAAAATTTGCATATGAATGAGTGGATTTTTAAGTCACTCGGTTCAAGATAATTAACTTTATTATTACTTATCACAATTCAAAGAAACGAAGAATGCACTGTATTATCAAATATAAGCTTCATGTTTTAATCATTTTCCTCGAATATAGCTTCATTTCTTGTCTTCTAAATAGTCCATTATGTTGTAAAATTTATGCCTTCGATCTCTTCCTTTTTGTTTCTCCGTAAATGATCTTGTTGAAGCTAAGTGTAAACCTCCTTATTGTAAGCCTTACTCACAATAGTGTGTATAGCAAAATACAAATATTTGATATCATTAAAGGTATGATATTATTAATGTACTAGTTGGTGCTCGTACGATGCGACGAGAAACACAACACCTAAGTTGGTGATTATAAGGCTATACATGTCGTTGTTCAGATAAGTATTGAGAAAAAAAAACGTAGGGAACCCGAACATAATTGAAAGTTTTTTAAAGATGTCCTTAATATACAAACAATACATTTTTTGTCTTTGATTTCTATGATGGATCTCTTTTTTAAATGCATATATTTATATAATGGATTTTAAATTATCAGTATCATCATAAATGTCATTCATTAAATAATATGCCATTAAATAACAAAATAACATGGATTATAACAATTATATAAGAATTAAAATGTCATTTACTAAAAAACAAAATTATATCATAAATACCAAATTTGTTAAATACCAATAATATTATCATCAGCTGTCTTAAATTAAAATAAAATGTTAACTTTATCCATCTCAGTTGTATTATGCAATATAGATATAGATATCTACAACATATCCAAAACATGCTAACATTATTGTTTCTATAAACACCCTATGTTCATATTTCCCTTTCCTAAGTCGTATATAATCAGATACACGTTTAAACTAATTTTAAATGTTTAAACTGTTGTATTCTTATACTACTCCAATATGAAAATAAATAAATAAATAAAAAGGTTTCATGGGATTATTTCATTAAAGTTAAATACAAAACAAAAAAACATATTCTAAAGTCAAATTACAAATCTTGATGATAAAAACAATTTTGGATGATGACATCATGTGGTACCATTTTCATTCCAAGAGACAGATTGATAATAATAATAATAATAATAATAATAATAATAATAATAATAATAATAATAATATATGTTACAGTCACACGCACCAATTTTTTATGCTCTGTCTTCTACACAATATTGTATTATATTCATTGCATTACATTACACATAGAATATATCTATCTATATGCATTTCTATGTAATATAATACTACAACCTCTAGTCTTCGAATTCGATTCTTCTCATCGATCAATCAATCGCAGATTAGGGTTTGTTCCATACATAGTTTGTGATTATCGTATTGATTTGAGTTCACAGTTCAAACTTGTTCATGTAATCGATTCAGGTGTGTGTTAAATCCTTCAAATTCTGCTCTTCAGTGTTTGAATCTCTTCGAATTTGAGGTTTCAGATCATTTTGTATCGATTCGTGATTATTTGATTATCCTTTTGTGTGATAATATGTTCTTAGTGCTTGCTGTCAGTGTATTATCCGTTTTGTATTGAATTCAATACGGATTTGCTTGATTATTGATTGAATTGATTGTGATTTGATATCATGAGTTGAATTTGTAGATTAGTGTGTGATGATTGGTGATTAAACTTTGAATATGTTCTGATTTATATGAAGTTTGAATAGATCACAGAAACTATATGTATGGCTTTTGATAATTTTGGCTTGAGTGTTCTTTTCATGTTAAAAGTTGTTTTTTTGGGTGATTTACACTATGTTGCAACTTGGTTTGACTTTGTAAAGTTAGCCGAAAGTGGTTAAGTTGTTAATCTACATAGTAATAATGGTGGATGTGTGGCTGGTTTTAGTTTGAGGGTTGTAGTTGTGTTTTAATGGTAGAGTTTTGCGTATTCGTTCGACTGAATGAACAGGATGAATTCCTCGTCCACTCAGTATCTCAACGCGAAGAGGATGGATGTATACGACCCGATGCAACAGTTTAGCATGTGGGGAGATTTCAAAGGTAACATCTATCAAGATGCAGCTGCAACCATGATTATAGAGGTGGATGCAAAGCTAGAGAACCAGCTGGTATACATTCAGTTTCCTCTTTCTCATATTTTTTAAACAAATTTACTGTTGTTTTCCTAAAAGTACCATGCATAATCTGCTTTATTAGTCGGAGGATGCTTCACATACAACGATTGGACCTTCGAATCAGTGTGATCAAGAAGCTAGTAAACCAGTTGATAAGGTACAATATATTGCATCTTCTTTCAGACTGTTACTTATTTATCTATGGGTAATAGAATTTCATCATTTTTTTAATCATTCTGTTCTGGAGTTAAAAGTCTGTCACCTGACATCTCAATATGTTAAGTGTAGGTGTATGTGTGAATGTGTGATTGTAGATTATTTTCTGATGAATTAGGAAGCTGTAGTTCAATAAGGCGTTCTTGTGTGACAGCAATGCATATTAATCCATTTTCATGCCATTTCATGTTAGTCACCCCTCATTCACACATCCTATTAATAAGTGAAGTTTTTAATGTTCAGGTTTTGAGACGCCTAGCACAAAACCGTGAAGCAGCACGAAAAAGTCGTCTGCGGAAAAAGGTAAGGAACCTGATGCCTGGATATGAAATAGGAACCCTTGATTTATTTTTACGAAATTGTGCATGATTTTCTTATAATTGAGCATAGCTTTCAACACCACTAAAAGCTTAGCATCTTAAAGTCATCTACTTTCACTGTTAAATACAGTTAAAACTGAACGAATCTTACAATGCCAAAAGAACTTGTTTTGATTATATAACCACTAACTGTGAATCTTTTGTTTCATAGGCCTATGTTCAGCAGTTGGAAGCTAGTCGTTTGAAACTAGTTCAACTCGAACAAGAACTTGAACAAACAAGGGCACAAGTAAGCCAAATTGTCATCGTTGAAATATTAAATTCCATAGCATGTTTTTGTTTATATATTTTTTTACCATATTTGATTTCTGCAGTGTGCTTTAGTGAGTGGTGGAGTCAACACTAGCCAACATGGGTATCGTGGAGCTGCAAACTCGGGTATATTTTCTTCAGATGTTCTGAAGTTTCTGTTCTTTCGTGAAGTAAAGATCTCTTAGTGACACCTGCAGGAATTGGTGCATTTGAGATAGAATACGCGCAATGGGTCGAAGGACAAAATAAAAAAACTAACGCTTTGAAGACAGCAATGCATTCCGCTTTGGATGATACAGAACTTGATATACTTGTCAAAGACACCATGAATCACTATGCCAACCTCTTCAACATTAAAGCAACTGCAGCAAAGGCAGACGTCTGCTATCTCATATCAGGCGTCTGGAAAACATCAACCGAACGCCTTTTCTTGTGGATTGGAGGCTTTCGACCATCAGACCTTCTAAAAGTAAGAAACAAATTGACCATTATTATTTCCTTTTCTTATAAATTGCCTAGGAATTTAATATTATGTTTACTTTTTCTTTTTTATTTTTTTGTCAGTGGATGATTTGGTTAGTGGTTATCCATCAACCAATAAAGTTATATCCCACTTTCATTGATCAACCAACTGTTGTGTCACAGTTGGCTGCATACCTATCATGAGTGCTGGTCTATTAGATAATACTGATTGTTTAAAACTTCTTACAAATTTGTAATTCCATGTATCTACTTCAATCATAGTTTATGTCTTGTCAAGACACAAAAGATAAGAGTGATGAAGTGTAATCTCCCCGTGGAGTGAGAATTAATTGCTTACAGCCGTGTGTAGGCAGTTATCGTTTCCATATAGCCTTATCCTTGTATATAGTTCAACTGGCACATAACTTCTCAACTCGTTAATATCATTATGATTATGCTTAACTATTAACATGAACTGATCATGTTATTATTGCATGTAGGTTCTTGTACCGCAGCTTGACCTGCTGGACCAACAATCTCATGATCTGTATAACCTGATTCAAGCATGCCAGCAAGCCGAAGATTCTCTCTCTCAAGGAATGGAAAAACTTCAGCAAACTCTGGCAGAGGCTGTGGCGTGCGGTCAGTCCTTGGGTGGAGGTTGCTATGAGATGCGTAATGCAATGGATAAACTAGAAGAGCTAGTAAGGCTTGTTATTCAGGTAATATATCATGTTTCTCACTTACAAAATAAATATTAGATCTCAAGTAATATGTTTAATTTGATTACTGGAAGCACAGTCATTTTCATTTTGTTTGTATTTTCATTATTTGATAATAAAAACAAATTGTAGTGATATAAATTATGAATTCTTGGAAGCAGGCAGATTACGTTCGTCATGAAACCCTTCAACAGACACTACGGTACTTAACCACCCGACAAGCTGCTCAAGGGTTAATCTCCTTAGGTGAGTATTTCCAACGCCTTCGTGATCTGAGTTCAGCTTGGGCTACGAGACTTTGTGAACCTGCCTAATTATGCTTCCTGAACCCACCCACACTACCACGCTTGCGCCACAATGGTCTCTGTGTATAAAGCAATGAAATTATACCCTCTAGTAGTATTTGGCAGTTTTTCATTAGCCTTCCACAATTAAGAAGTTACATAAATATAATCTTCTATTTAATGATCATCATCATCATCATGTCAAAAGTAGAAGTGTGTAAGTAGGAGTAGTGTATGTTTGTATAGTTTATATTCTCTTGGAGATAATTTTTGGTGAGTATTCAAGACATGATATTGTTGATTTAAAAACAATTGTTTGTGGTATGGTTTATACATTGTACAAAGTAGGATCTTCAGTCTCAGGAATGTTGTTGTTTGAAGGTACTAAAACAATTGTGGAATTTAATAAGAAATTGAAACACTTGTATACATGTCAAAAGCTTGAAGTTTGTGATTGTTGCAATTATTTGTAGTTGTTTCTGTATTTTTGTAAGAGTTAGGCAGCATGGACAGGTTGAGTTAAAACATATTAGTATGGGTTGGAAAGGTTGACTCAAAAATATTTATTGTTTATTTTGCTAGATTTTTTATAACCGAGTAACAAATAAAATCGGATTAAAAAACTATAATATCATCATGTTCGTAGAAATCGCTAATGGTTGTAGAATTCGCTAGGCGCTAATCAGACGGTGTGGTACCGATTAGTGATTAATTGGGATTTATCGGATTGGAATTTTTATATATAGTTTCCAGTTTTAATATAAATACTCACATTTTTATGTGTGATTTTATATAAGGGTTCAGTTATATATACATATGTATGTATACATAGACATATTTGGCATGAATTTCCAAGTTTTGGCTAGAATTTTTAAAGTTCACTGCAAAGTCGCTAGAATTTCACTTGACTTTTGGCGTTTAGGGCCGCCTAGGTCGATTTTGCCACCATTGGTCGCCTGGCAATTAATTGGCCGAGTAACCCAAATTTCACAGGTGAATAGCCAACTAGTGATTAATCAATGCATATGACTGATTTTTACAACACTGATTGTTATAACCTTTGTAGGACATCTGAGCCGAGTTAGCATCAATACATACTCAAGCTTGTAACATCAACTCAAACTCGAGTTGAGTTAGCATCGATACATACTCAAACTTATAACATCAACTCAAACTCGAGCCAGTAATCGGATTGCTTTTAACTCTACTCAGCTCAATTTTTTCATATACTAGTAGTATGTTGTATTTTTCTTTTTACAATTATTTATCATTCAGTACATTTATTCAAACATTTAACCAAACATATATATTTTATTCAACATAAAATAATTTAAAGGGATAAAATAGTCATTTTACATAGTTATTTATATATTCAACCAAACATCATTTACTCATTTAATACTTATTGTTTCAGAGTCTCTAGTTTAGTCTGATCTAGCACTTACTATTTCAGATTTTGCCTAACAGTCCTTTAATTTGAAGTAGTTAGATGGTTTATTTCTCAAGTTATAATATGGAAATTGCGTTTGTTTGTTAGTAATTATGCAATATTTTATTTAGGGATGCCAAGTTTTCATCGTGAAACAGATTCCATTTTAACTTCATATGCATCGAATAATCTAGTATACTTCACATCGTACAGTTTTACTCAACAACTAGTGTTTAACAACATCAAAGCACAATCTTCCATACATTTAAGTCCAAATACTTATCTCCCAAGTTGGGTGTTAGGTAAATAAGTCATTTGTATAAGATTTAAATAGAAAATGTACTAATTTCTTGTATTGTAATGTGATTGTCAAATGTTAGAGATAAATAACATTAATAAATGTTTTGATCATTTTATGTTATTTTTTACTTTGTAAATGAGACAAACATCATTTGATTTGTAAACCAGATAAACATCGTTTGAGATGTTCTAAGCTGTTAGCTAGCACATCCTCGTCTCACTCATTAAACGCGATTAGATGTTGGGTTAAATGTGTAGCCTAACGTTCATAAGACGGGTAGAAAGAAGCTAGAGTTTAAAAGAACTATTTAATGACTTAGTGGAACATATACCAGTCTCCAAACTAATTGTTCTTTAATTTACTTTAATTAAGATCAAAGATCAATGACCAAAAACCAAAGGATGTAATCACTATGTTTGCATGTAGAGTACATGAAACTTATCAAAGATCAAAGACACATTGAATTCACTTTGAAATGCGTTTACTCGAAAGTGTTCAAATATTATTAGCACGATATGCTCAAGAGCAATTATAACATACAAAAAATACACGTTTCATATGAAATTACAGGGTTTCATACAAATCAAGATTCGCATCATTCGAATTGTGTATTTCAAGTTATGAATATTTTCACGCTTATTTATCAAGTAAACGTGACATAAAAATCGATAGGGCTTGGAGGAAGCGTTTAATAATATGATTTTATTTAATTTTTTTAATTACCTTACTTTAAAACCAAATTCATGGTTCTAGAATTATGGGTTTCCTATATAAATAAGTCTTTATTGTATTGTTTTCAACAACTTCATAAGAATTATCATTCTATTTTACTAGTTGACAAATTTGGTGTTGTTCTTCATGTTGTGTTGTCATTACGCTTGTGTGGCCCATGACACCCTTGATATGTTTATAAAAAAAATTAAGATGACTTCTTCTTGTTAATTATTGCGATGTGATGTTATCTAGGTTATCAAAGTTTCTAGATTCTAAGAATCCATTCTATCTATATTCGTAACAAGATTAAAGATGTCATCAAGAAAGTAGGTTACTTGTTCAATCAAGATGTAAGGGGAGACATTTAAAACAATAGAGAACTCAAGAAAAAGAAGAACATCCTTATAATTGTCATAATTAAAGGGATAGTAATATAATTGTTTAATTATGGATGAAGAAAATAAGGGATAGTAACATAATTGGTTTATATTTGTTAGTTTACATCAATTACTTTTTTACCATCTAACTACTAGTTGAAAACCTTCAAGGTATATATAACGGGAACCAAGTCCTTCTTAGTTTAAGGATCGCATTCGGATTATGTTTTTCTATCTTTAAACACGTAGTGAACCATCTTTTATCCATGGTTGTAAAAATCGTTAGACGCTAGTCGAGTAGATGGGTACCGACTAGAGATTAATCGAGAAAGTAATAGGGATTAATCCGAATTAGTCGGATTGAAATTTTAGATGTTATTTTTCAAATTTAAAATATATACTCAATATTTTTTAAAAATGACACAAAATTTTTCATATTTGACTTATATTTACTGCAGGATCGGTTTTTATACTCAACACAAGTATTTTCTCTCAAACTCACTAACAAACACTCAAGAAGCAAAGATCTTTTAAGAGTTGATTATAATATACTAAGTAACATAAGAGAGAAGCACAAGAGAGTAATTTCAAGATACTTGTATCTATTATTTCTCAACTCAAAGTTTACAAGACTCTTACAAGCTTACTACAAGAGTTACAATGAGAAACTATATATACTACTATCTACAACCGGATTTACTTTGATACCAACTGGAATCCTCTAACTAAAGCAAATACTACAAAACTATAGTTTTAGGTATCTTAGATAATGTCTTATCTAAGAAATGGCAGTCATGACATGTCCATGACTTATCTTTTGTCACCAACTAAAGTTGGTAACTTGTACTAACATGCAAAGAGGAATAGTGGAATAAAGTATGGTCAACTACATGGCCTTTTGGGAAAATGATATGCAGTATTAGAGGTTGTAGTGGAGTGTCAGAGACCATACTTATGTCCACTGGTTCATTAGCAGCATCTTCCGAAGGTTAAATGGCTTTGGAAGAACAAGTTCTTCCGAAGCCTTTTATACTTCGGAAGAGGCTGCTTCTTCCGTGGCTTGGGGACTTCTGCTTCGAAAGTCAATTTTTATTTCTTCTAAGTCTTGAACTTCGGAAGAGAAGACTTTGTCTTCGAAAGTTGGAGTTTTTCCTTCGGAAGTTGATCTTGCTATTTATCTTCGGAAGAACTCCATATCCTTCGGAAGTTCCATACTTAGCTTCGGAAGTCCTTTGTAAGTTGTACCAAAATTTTTCTAAGTGTTTGGTTTTGGTTGCACCAGCCTTCTTCTTGATCCAACAAACTCCCCCTAGGTTGATGCTACTAAAACCTCACTTGTTCCTGCTTCTCAAAACTTTCAGCACCAGATAAAGCATATATTTATCTGTTTCTTTGTTCTTCCCGGATGTGGTGAGATTTTTGTACAAATCATTCATGGATAGGAGATCCAGTTTGTCACTTTGAATGATATGCACCCTCTGTTAGGTCCCTCTGAAGAGAGTTAGTTGATGGGAGCTATAGTCATACTCCCATCTAACTATTGGTTCCAATACCGGGTCTTCCACCATCTTTAGAAAGGCCTTCCCTTTGGTGGTTGACCTTTCCTTGTATTCCTTCTCTCTCAGCTTCAACTCCTCTTCAATCTTTGCTTTTGCAGTTAGCTCAACAAGATGAAGGCTGCTAAGATGATTTCTGATGTGAGCTGTAATTTCGGAGTTAGAGGGATTGGAGAATAGTTTTTCTTCTAACTCAGCAATGTTGAACCTGTTAGAGTGTAGCAGAAAAGAGGCATTCAGCCTGTTGCTTTCTCCATTCTCTCTCTCTCCACAACAAAGTTGTGAGAGGCTTCATCGAACCTCCACTGGATGATTTTCTTTCTAGGCACAAGGGCTTGACTAGAAATCTTGTCCCCTCTCTTTGTATCCAGTAGAGTCACCAGCTTTCTTCTCAGCTTCTTCTTTTCATCGTTTAAGGAGTCAGAGTTGAGACCAAGAAGTCTACCAGAATGGTCCGGTGTTCTTCTAGGGAGATCAAGGAATTGCTCTCTTGTGAGAGAACTTAAGGAGTTGTCAATGTAGGTCAAGTTGACAGACTCCTCCTCACAGGAGATATTGCTCAAGGATGTGCAGTTGATGAGCTTCCTCTTGATCTCGTTAAATTCTTCTAAGGAAAGAGGTTTGGATGAATGAGAGGATGACTTGGAAGGTTGTTTGGTTGATGAGGATTGGGTTCTTGGCAGGGTTTTGGGTTTGAGAATGGGTAGTTTAGGTGGTTGTTTGGATTGAGTAGGTGAGAAAGAGGGTAAGGTTGATGTTGTGGGTTCAGGGGTTGGTTTAGTTTTGATAGGGAAAGGGAAAGGGATAGGTTCAGAGATTGGGTGTTGAGGTTGTGGTTATTAGGTAGGTGTGAGAGTCATCCCTTGTACTCTTTTGTACATCTTTTTCCTTCTTCCTGAGCGTTTGTCAGCTTTGATCTCACTAACAATCCGCTACAGGGTCTTCAAGGACACGGGTCCAACTTTCCTTCCTGAGAAGCCATGGGCCCTAAGACAGTCTTTCATCTAGACTTTCTCCCCAGACTTCTTCAAGGCTGCAAGTTCATCATCTTTCTCCTTCTTCTTTCTCTCATTCATCTTCTCTCTGAAAGCCTTCTTTTTTTCCTTCTCCATTTGATCCTGTTCTTTATTCACTAGCCACAGGATCGTATCATTGTTATGTGGAGCAAGTTCCTTAATAGAGAAGCCTCTTGAGTTCAGAAAGGCTATTCTTTCACTCCTTAGCCTTTGATCGGCTTCCTCCTTCTTCAATTTCTCTTCTTCCAAGGCCAACCTTGCTATTTCTTCTTGTTCTTTTAGTTGCCTAGTTGCCTTTTCCAACTCAATCAGCTCTTCTAATGGTATGAGGAGCACCTCTTCACTTCCTGCTCCCATATTAACCAGTCTGTCAATAATCTCCACTCTTTTCTTATTATTGATTGCTTCCTGGTTAGCTATGGCTGCTTTACTACTGGCAGCCAGTAGTTTCCCATAAGGTAGTCTCCTTTTTCTCTTTAATTTCCCAGCCTTTCTTCCTCTAGTAGTTCTTCTGCAGTTAGCTTCCTCTTTCCTTTGACATCTTCGAAAGCTTTAGACCTTGGAGGTTCTTGTGTAGTGGATTTAGGATGTTGAGTGGGTGTTGGAGCTTGAGGTGATGATGGTGATTGAGATATGGGTAACTTGAGAAAGTCCTCAATGTTCACCTTAGATGCTAGTTCCAGGATTGCATCTATGATGATTAGATCATCAAACAAGGAGAAGAGTCCTTCTGCAGCTTCTTTCTCTGCTTCGAAAGACTAAAATTGTCTTCTTCTGCAGCTTTGACTTTTGCTTCAGAAGTCTGTGGTACTATACTCTCTGTCCCAACTATCTTGGTTGTTGGGCCATCAATTTCCATTTTCCCTTCGAAATTAATCTCAGGTTCCATGTAGACCTTAGGTTGACCAACTTCCTCAAAAGTGGTAGAGGGTGTATTCAACCTCTGAAGCTCTTCAGCTCCTAAGTAAGCCAAAGAGATATTCGGACCTTGTTGCTACATAGAAGATCCCATGATAAACAAGGTTAGAAACCTGTTTAGATCTTTTAGCATCCTAGGGTCCACTTGGAGGATGACTTGAGGAGGCTCAGGGAAGACATCTGATGATTGGGATGGATATCTTGAAGAGAGCTTTGAGATAACAGAGCTCTTGGACACTATGCTGGTTTGTATTTAAACATTCTCCCTCTTTTTGGTAGCATCATTTTAAGAGCTAGATTAGCTACAGGAAGAAGTCAGGGAGACCTAAATTGGTACATGCCTAACAGACCTCTCAATATGTTTCTCAGCTAGTTGAGCCCTGAGATTTTCAATCTCAAGTTGCTAAGTGGCTAACCTACTTTCTAAAGTCTTAACTTTGAATTCAAGGTTTGAGACTATACTGAGTAGATCTTGAATGGTAAGTTTCAGACTTCCCTCATCCTCATCAGAAGAATCACGGGGAGATAGGTAACATACCTTATATGTTCATCCTCACCACCATAAGTGGTTTCTTGGCGCCCTGGTTTCCTATGCATAGTGATGCCTCTTTCAGAGTCATCAAAATACTTGGTTGTCGTAGATTCAGTCTGATCAAAGTTACCACTGTCGTGAGGGCCCATTGAGGCACCTACAGTAGTGGCAGCTGAATCTACATGAGTCCCTTCCACTCCAGTGGGACTCACCTCAGTTTGGATATGTTGATAGGAGCTAGAGATCAGAGGTCTCCTTAGGCTCAATTGATCCTTTAATAGGTGTTGAGGATCAACTTCATTGCCACGAAGAGACATGAACTCTTCATCAGTTTCGGTTAAAAGTTCAGTGAAGGATATGGCATTTCTTCTTGATGACCCGAGAATTTGATCAATGTCTCATGGCATTGAGCCTTTGGTGGGGCTGTCCCTCTTTGGCTGCTCAGGAGAGTATAGAGACTCATCCTGAGGGCTTTTGGTTTGGGCTTCGGGCTCATGGGATTGAGACCGAGGAGACTCAATGCCCGTATTGAGGTCAAGTGTGAAGGAAGGTGGGACCTTAGACTGAGTGGGAGCCCATGTTTCCACTCTAGCCCTTTTGGGTAGAACAGGGGGAACTTGTTCAATCAGAGGAGATTGAATAAGGGTTCGTTTGGGACGTCTCTGTTATGTAAGATGGATGGGAGGAGAAGATAAATTTGGCCATGTGAGGGTAGTTGCTGGTGTGGGTTCATCGCCTATGGGGTTAACAGGGATGTCACCAGGAGCCATTGGCTCAATCATACTTGGAAGAAGGGTAGTATATCTTCCTGTGAAATTGGTGGACACTCTCTTCAAAACTTTGAAGATGGTCGGCTCATGTGAGGGACAGGCAAAGCAGCTGTATAGACAAGCTGACTTTAGTCTAGCTCACAATTGATGATGTGCTGAAGGAACCTGGGATACATGAAGAATGTGTCCCTCTGGAGGTTCCCCATCATATTTGTCAGCACAAACCTTGAGTAGTTAAAGCGGAGGATTTTCACCATTCCATGAACTAGGCACCGTAGTTCATATGGGATTTGATCCCATCCCCCAAACTTGTTTGATAAGCAATGAAGGACAACATGCAGCAGGAACTTCTAGTTGTAAGAGAAGTTAAACTTGTAGACAGTAGACCTGCTAACATTGCCACCATAACCCATCAGGGTATATGTATCATCAAGGTCGGTCTTGGGAAATTCAGTAAGGGCACCTTCTTTATGAAGCTCCAGATGCTCCCTGATGATTTGTTCAGAGATGACCAACTCCTAGCCATGTGAGGGTAGTTGCCGGTGTGGGTTCATTTAAATGGGTGAAAAGGCGGTGTTGGGTGGATAAGGTGAAAAGATGGTTAAGGGTAAGATGTGACAGTGACGGCAAGGTGAAAAACCATTTAAAAGATTCTGACATCATTAATAAAATCTTTACTTTTTACTGTTGTGGGGCCTAAAGGTTTTTGTTACAGAGAGAAGTCTTCTTCCAAAGTGTCACACCCTCAAAATCCACGTACGGAGTTTTACCGCGAGGCATGTGAACAAACCAGGATCACAGTCAATAGTTACTCAGAACGACTCTATATGCAATAATTAGATAAAATCAACCAAAGACAAACTTTTAAACTGTGCGGAAGCGTATTGTAAAAACAACCCAATGAAATAGAAATGTATACTATGGCAAAACATGTGCCAA